>JAHZNI010001600.1:0-18032 GCA_027744415.1 Seira ritae | reverse complement strand
AAGTTTCGTTTCTATATTATGCAAGCAAAAATATGCCTTGCTTGCGTTTCCAATTCATCTCCGAGTTCAAAAAATCCAACATGAATACTGCACTGCAATGTGCTAAAGAAACAACGCAAATTAATGGTTTCCAAATACTTGATAAATAGATTACTTTTGGATACTAATGTTGACATATATTTTTAATGCTTTTTATATAATATTCAGTTATTGAATCTCTCTGATTGAAAGAAAGAAAAAATTCTTCAGTAACAAAATTCGATTCTCATGGGCACTTTAACTTTATTACTGGTAAATATTGTCCAATGTTTGTTCACAGTTCAAAGGGTGCTGTTTCCTCTCCCAATTTCTTTTAAAGGTTATGTTGACGTGGTCTTATGTAAGTACATATTGTATACTTTTAGATAGAGGATGCAGTGGAAGGAGAATTTCATTGTAGGAATGATTAAGGTTCTGTGACAACTACCGTGCAATAAAACGGACAAACTATTTTAAGACGATAGACATGTCATTTATCATGATAAGGGAGTGGACATTTGTGGCGCTTTTAGAGTCTTGCACGTTTCCTTTTCTTTTCTATTACGTACATGGGTTCTTTCCTACTCGTCCAATCAATAAAAAGTGCTGGATGTATCTAGTTTTCAGGATTTTAGTTTTTTCCTATAACATGCTATTGATACTATGTACTATTCTACTATTCTACCTGCGCCCGACTTAAGTCTTCTTTTCTTCATCTCTTATGGGCTAAGCAACTCAAGCCAACAAAGAATTCGTCCAGCGAGTGAGGCAAGAACCAAATGACAAAAACAATAGGCGATGATAGCTTAAATTCAATGTAAAGCATTATGGCCATCATCACGTTATCCCCTGAGTACAAGGAGTATAGGTAAGGGAGTGAGATGCGTAAAAAGCGGCCAAACAATCAGACCTTTTATCGCTTTGCCAGTCACGTCCATTTGCAGATTAATTGCCCTAAAGGAGTATCCCATATCATCCATTTTAACTTTGCCTTACGTGATTTTTGGTGAAAGCAAGAAAAAAATGGGATGTTGGTGCTGGCGAAGGAAGGAACCGTAACGAATGATTCTATTGATCTAGTAATGAACGCATCATCATTGTCATGCTCAATGTGCGCTGAGATATAAAATTGTCAGACGACAGTTTCCAATTGGAACATGTACAAAACGTAGTAAAACTATTTCCACATACTGATGAATCTTTTCCCATTATTAATCAACTTAGAACAATGAATTCAATTTGAAAAAATTATTAATTCTTGAGAAAACTTTCGTATTTAAAACTCATAAAAAAAGTATTTGAGTCACTTATTCCGCAAAACGGCAAACGATTGACCTGTGAGACTGTTTATTAATTTGAAATATGAAAGTTATTGTTAGCCTGTTCTTTGAAGTCTACTTGAAACCAGAGTAGCAATAGAAGGCTGTCATTATCTTTCCTTTCTTGATGCTTTCTAATCAATTAATTGCACACTTGAGACATTAATGTCAAGTACTCATCGTTTTTGAATAACTGGGAGCATCACCTCCCTTAGCCAAACTGAATCGTAATTTATTTTAAGAACAGTGAAGAGACTGAAGCACCTTCTAAACCTTTGAGTGGTAAGCAGATTTTTAAATAATAATGAGCTGACAGGCACAATCTAGATTCACAGAGTCACGTTCCGGGAAACAGAATTCTTGACTCAATTCTCACAATAAGACTTTAGAGAATGCTTACAAACTGGGTTAAGTAAGTATGGTTGCCTATTTCTTTTAACGAGTTTTTCATGCTACTTTGTCCTACATTTTTCCGTTTTTATGATCTTCAGTACTGCTAAGATTCTTATTCTTTGTTTAAAATTATTTTTTCGCAATTTAAGGCATCTGAAAAGGATTGCGAAACGCTAGCCAAGAAGACGACGAGTAACACTTTTCAAAGATTTCATGTGACTCCACCGCCACGAAATTGTGTTCCGGTGGTATTATCATAAAAACTTATATTTTTATGTAATCCGGACGAATCTTTGTTGTCTGTTTGCCTCGAAAAGTCTTTATTTATAAGGAAAAGTTTTTGAAACAAGAGAAGGCAGGCGGTGGTATAGCATAGCTGAAGAGACAGCAGCTGCAGACACTCTATCCAACTACCATCAACGTCTCATTACGTTTGCATGTGCACTCGTGTGGCAAAAAAGTCGATTTGCCGTTGAATAAAAAAGCGTGAATGCTGCCACTAAAAATAGTAGAAAAGGTAATCACGGGATTGCACTGAAATCATGAGTTCATTGGAAGGATAGGATAGAGAAAGAGGAGAGTCTTCCAGCGGCAGACTAAACATTTTTAGCTCCACTAACTTTAAGCGGCACGACATGGAAATGAAATCAAAAAGTTGTGCCGAACGAACGTCGAGAATTAAGAGAAAGAGTGGTTTGTCAGGAGGTATGTAGAAGTTTCCACTGGTGCTCCTCGCTAATTTAACTGAAATGTCGAAGGTCTATATATGACAAACACTTTTACCCTCTCGCCTTCCACGATTATTATCAGCGCTATTCTAAGGGATTTACCTTGGCTTGCCTCTGCACAGATCTGCTCCCAGATAACACGACAAGTTAAAAAGAGTCAGAAAGAAAGGGAAAATGGAAATGAGAGAAATCAGGGGAAAAACTCGACAGTGAGTCCTCGCGTAAAACATTTTTCGTCGACTTGAAATGGAAGAATAGGTAGGTAGCTATATGCCACTATCACTATCTCAATTTTAGTAATCAAATGAATTTGAGGATCTCCTAGAAACATCTTCGTGTTCCATGAGCATAGCATAGAAACGAAGTAAACGTGTACTGACGCTACACTGAATGTACATAGGTACTCACATAGCAATCCTGGCTGGCGCAATCACTCTCGCTCCTAGTCTCCCCTCTCCTAGTTCCTTAGAACTTGAAAAGTCACTAAGGAAAAAAGTAATCTTCGGCAAGTCCTGGTGAGAAAGAATAAAGTGCCGAATATGCATCAAATTTTTACTCTTGCTACTATAATCTCCTTGTGCTTATAAAACAATGAATAAAAGAGAAACACGGTTGCCCCCTGCACATAATATTTGAATCTCATATCTTTTGTATCACCGATTCCCTCATGTTCCCTCCTTTGCACGAGTTCACACCATGCTTTCGCTTTGGAAAAAGCAAACCATTTTCTCCAATTTTGTGAGAGCTTTCTCTCAGTCACAGACTCACACCGCCTTTGACCACCCACTGACACAGAACGAAACTCTAATAGTTTCACTCTCCGGCTAATGCCTTTTAATTGCAAACACTCCCTGCTGGCACTTGGGCTTCCCACTCAATCTCTTCACGAAACTTTGTAATAATATCTGTATGGAACCGTACGTTTGCCTACTACGTGTCACTTGCTGTTTAACTCTCCTTTACTTTGCGCCTAACATGAAAGCAGAACTGCGACAGAAATGATTGCAAGAAAATGAAAGACGAATGAAGAACGCTGTCCACAAAAAGTCTGAACAAAAAGTAGACGACATTCTTTCAGATGAACAAAAGCAGAGATAATCATTATTATTTTCGGAATGAAGTCTTTCTAGTTCAAGCAAAACCAAAGCTAGAGTTCATGAACATGGAAAAATGCTTCCGCGAATGTCTTCAAAAGACATGATCATTCCTTTCATATCAATGTACCTATGCAGAAATAAACGTACGTAATCAATTTAATGAGTAAAGGAGGTGAAATACGCTTCAAATTGTGCTCTAATTCCACACGTCATGTCTGCATTTGATGATTGAGAGTAATGGAAATGTGATGAGAAATGGACTTTTGTATTAGAGTGGTTAAAATTAACTTATTTAAGGCAGTCACTATATTTGAAAAAATATATCTATTACCTCGTATTGAAGAATGAAATAAATAATTTGTTAGATTGGTTGGATATTACATATTTGTGAAGCCCTCGAATATTCTTAGCAGTCCTAGTTTATGGGAGAAAGTGCTTTAAAACGCTTACTCATAATTACAAAACAAACTCAACTGACATAATGATACATATAACGCTCTACTAATATTGATCTTTTTTGTTTGCAGGACGTGAATGGGTCCCACCCAACTCAAATTAATGACATCAGCGAAAGGCGGAAGCTTGAAAAAAAACTAACACGAGGACAAAAAATGCACTTTAGCGAACCAATTTTTCTGCTGAAACTTTTTCGGTAATTTTTTACATACTTAATGCCTAGCACTGACTATTTCAACCCAGATACTTGGGGGTGAAAGTACATCAATTTAGGTTTCAAATCTCAAGGTAAGCACTGGAAATCAATCTAGAATCTAGAAAACAATTGTAGTTGTACACATATAATACTATTGGTGATGGATGAGCTACTACAATCAAATATACTGTAAGTCAGGGAGTAGGTAGTATAGCTGATCGACAATCAGCAATTCAATAACCCATCAACAAAGATTCTCGTAAGGTAAAAGTATTATCTGCGTAAGACAGTTCTAAATTACATCCAGGAAAAATTGCATCTTCTCCACTTTTACCGCAGCTTTTGAATCCTAAATGGGGAACAACAGACCAAGTTTTTCAACAAATCAACGCTTCGATTCTTCAAACAAAATTTGAAAATTTTTTTCTCGTGTCTGTAAAAGTGAATAGCATGCGTTGCTTTATCANGGAACAACAGACCAAGTTTTTCAACAAATCAACGCTTCGATTCTTCAAACAAAATTTGAAAATTTTTTCTCGTGTCTGTAAAAGTGAATAGCATGCGTTGCTTTATCATGTGGGCCACTTTCCAGTCCAAGTTTTGTACCAATAAAAAACACACACAGACAAGCTGGAATTCGAGCTTCAAGTCCTCTCCACAGAAAGCCCAGAAGGTAAAAAAGAACTTATCCAACTTTTCCATGTAAAAAGGGAAATGATTTGAAGAAGTTGGTTCATTGAAGTAAAGCCTTCCCCCTTCTTATTATGAAAGAAAAGTGGGCTTTTGCTTTAACTTTAAATTTCACGCTTACATAAATTTTTAGAATAAACTGGGAACTTGGTTCAACTTTCTCTCGTCCTTTTAGAAACATACACTGCCCGTTGCAATTCGTCGAGCTATATAACTAAAAGAAAGTCAAGATTCACCTTTGATCAAAATTTTTTTGAATGGTATACTTGAGCCATATTTCATCTTGGTACTTGATGTTCTATGCATTTTAAATTACATGTTTGCATCCAGAATAGCTCCTTTTTTATCCTAAATTGAGGGAGGTTTGCACCTTATGTTTGCGCGCTTAACAAAGCCGTCACAGCGCCAATCAAAATGAGTCATTTAAAACACACCAGCTTTTCAGATTCGAATACCTACATATGCTTGACATTTTTACATACCTGTTATTGCCGGCAGTGAAATTGTATTTTTTGAACAATAAAGTACATGGTATACACCTATATGCACCAGAAACCCTGTTAGGCATTTCGTTTTACGTAATGTATGTGCAAGCTTATTTCCCCATTTCCAGAAAATTGCAAAAACTTTCTCTAATTAAAACATTTTAAACGAAACTTTCAATTCGCAGACGTTAAACAACTTTTTCACAGCTTGCATTAATATAAAGTTTTACTAAAATGTTTATGAAAAACACATATTATCCCATGTCATTAAAGTGTTTTTTATAAAACACCTACCATCACTAATATTTGCGATTTTCAAAAGGCAGAGGGAAGAGGAGTGAAGAAGGAACCCCGACTGTCTTTTAGATATCACGACGGCCTACACTACACTTGTGTGCATGGAATCCCAGCGGGAATCCCAATCTACAGGAATGCCAGCTAGGGAGAAACGCGGAAGACATATTGAATATTTTTCTCCGCTCAACTTTCCTTTTAAAAGTTTGTCTACGAACAAAATATAGAGCACAGTCAGCACTATATAAGAGTATTTTAATATATTAGTACTCACTCACACTGACCACCACGTCATCCCTATTTGCATTTTATTGTCGCTAGTCGCTGGGTACGTAGACACGCGTAGCATCTATAGATTTTAACGATTTTAGATGCATGTGCTCTGTTACACCTCCTTTTAGATCTTACTCTTTTACCAAACAAGTGTTAATAATGCTTTCACAACGTATGTGCTATGTATTTCCTCAGGATTATTCTAATAAACCCAGTATACTACAACAAAAGTAATTAGACATGAACAATAAATGTAGCATCGTAATTAAAAGTAATACGCAGTAGGGTACATGTGAAAATAGTTAGATGCAAATGTATTCGATTGGGATTATAAGAAACTTCTTACATATTTAACTTTTAAGCATAGGCACTAGAGATCTGCTTTATGTTTTAAAAATATAATTAGGAAAAGGCTTCATCCTTTGAGAAAAATTATTTCAAGAAGAAGCAGAGTTGAGACAAATAAAGTAATTTATCCTTTCAAAAAGAGCTGGCTTTCAACTGTTTCAACAAATATAGAAAAAGTACAGTTAAAATTGCAAAAGACATTGGACAACGTCGTATCCTTTTGAGTTGATTTCCTCCTCCTTCAGTTGTTGAAGTTAAGTGATGTGAAAGCACGCAAGAATATACTACTATGATATTATTATATAGCTCTTTCTTTAGCCTACTGCGTGACAAACCGTAAGCAACGAAGTAAACAAGCAAAGTGTATTCCATATTGGTACACATGATAGGCACAATTGTAGCATGCATTATGTAAAGCCTCTCACACTCACAGTCTCTCTGCATAATTTTTCCAACATGCAGAGTTTGCTTGCTTCGCATGAGAAGAAACAGGAAAAACTTCATAAGAAAAACAAATGGGAACAACTTAATAATACAAGATAACGACGTCTATAAGTATTTATCCGGTGGAGTAAAGTGGCAGAAGAAATGAAATTTTAAAGTACTGGCGGAAAGAGACCTAGTTCGGCCGCCTACTTTTCCCCACTAAAAGGAGAAAAGAAAAGGGAAGAAGAGAAATCTTGCAGCTTTCTTTTCTCTCTCCCTTCGTTTTCCATCACTTTCTATCTCACGTTTATGTACTTTACGGTCTTAAAGCGGTCCGGATGACGTACTCTTCTACATCAGTTCTGCGAAAAGAACCCGTTAAGCCCAACGAAAAACCAATTCCACTTCCCGCAAATGAACGGATGGACTAAACATGAGACAGAGGAAAGGCAAGATGAAAATGATTTTTAGGTTTCGAATATAGGTACGTAGTATCTTTCTTCGGTGCGTTATACTCTCAGCTATGCCTTTGCTTGATTATAAGAATACGAAAAAATTGAGAGACAAGACAGACCATGAACAATATTGTAAGAGATAGAAAGTTATAGCCATTATTGCCGGATCGCAAAAATGTACCCTTTTCCTGACTTGCAATGAATGCTTTATGCAACGCAACGTAGAAAATTTTTTTTGCAAAGGGAGACTGACTCACAAAACTCCAAAGGCAAACCACGAGTTCATTTTTCATTTGCCTTTACTACTGCTTTGAATTTATAAAATGAATGTGTTTGATACATTCGTACAATGCAACCTAAAAAGCTTTGATTTTGAATGGGATAAGCCGTGCATTTGGGCTGGGGACTCACTACTCACATTCCTTCTCCAAAACTCTTAGTTCGTCGTCAGTCTACCAGCACTAAAACAGACCTAACAAGATATTATTCAGCTCTTTTGATTATACAGCAAGCTCAGCTTCAGTAGAAATCGCAGGAGTTGGCCCAAATAATTTCCTTTTTTTTGTCCTTTCCCTTCTTTCTCCGGAGAAAGTAGGAGAAAGGAACGTTTTCTTTTTTGCTGAAACTTTGCCCTTGTTTTATATTTTTATTGGAGCCCCTTACATGCACTAAAATTTGACATAGGAAAAATCTGGACAAGCCAACCATAATGGGCAGAGTGAGGCTACGCTGAGCTGTAAAATTTGGGATGAAGCACGCATCTAACTATCTCCATGTCTATTGTAGAACATTCATCTTCTTTCATGAAATATTTTCTTCTTTGCATAAACCCATCTCGATTTTGCACCTGATAAATTTTTAAAAAACATTCGGGCACATGCAAGTTACCACTAGCAAGGAGAAAAATCCCAGCTCTGTACCAGGACCAGATGCTTTCAATCGAAAACTAAATATTCAATATTCGTTGCTCCAGGTAAGATTTGGAGTCTTGGGGTTCACTTCCATTGCATTATTAAAATGTACAAAAAGGCTTTGAAAGAAGATAGAAGCGGCTCAGCTCACAATAATCCTATCCTCCCCTTTCTCTTCGATGTACAGGGATGAGTATCGAAAGTGAAAACGGAGATGAAGAACAGGGTATTATTATTGTTATTTTAGGCATCCTTTACGGCTATAATATGAGCAAAACCATATAAAAATTATATTTTACCACACGAACTCTCAGGTACTCTTTCAGTACAGCATTCAAGAAACTACCCAAAATATCGATCCTTCAAACCTGTAAAATTATCTACAAGACGTAAAGTACATAAGTACTATGAGATTGAGTCGAGACAAATAAAATGCGACGATATCGTAGCTCTTCAGAAAAAGATTTCTCTACTCTACTCAATCAAAAGCCACCTGTGTGTTATCTTCAAAAATTAGCTAACATGTCAGAAACACCAAATGATTTCGGTTCACCATGTGAATAATTCACCTTTGTCATCCATTTCCTATACTTGAGCATGCATCCAAATGATAATAATTGCTAACTATTATACTTCTCTGCGTGCATAAAAATAAGATATTATGGAATGTCCATGCTGAGATTTGCCAATTAGTGAAAGTTATTCTAATAATAATACTGTGCGTTTACCTGCAAAACAAACTCCCGGATTCACGGTTGCAATTGCAATAGACGAATTTACTGATTTTTGGAGTCTTCCTTTCCGCCACGCCAAATAATGCTTCATTTTCTACATGCAAGCATGAACCTACCTAGACCTAGGTAAGTGTATTCATGTAGGTATTTGCACACCTATTATTGAATAATTGTCGCTTCTCAAATAGTCACTGTGTTCATGCTTCAGTCCATGTCCCTACTTTACGCCTCATACTTTACCTATGAATTAAAGTAGGAAGCCATACATTAGTGGAGCATTATTTTTGTTTGCGTAAAATGAGGAGAAAGTGACTCTCAATAAATACTTTATGCGGTGGATTAGAGTAAATAAAGTTTACTGTGAGCAAAAACGCTATTTCATTACAGCCATATTGCTTTTTACCTGGAATGGTTTAAAGAAGCACTCGCTAAAATAACTAACCTAATAATCTACGCACCGCCAGGTTTTATTAAGTCGAAACTTGAGGAATAAGGGTTAGCTCGACTCATTTTTTCTCTCGCTCCCTCAACTCAACTTCAACGAGTGGAAAGGAAATATTGGAATGACTTACGGCTGCTATATTACATGTTTTAAGCAGTAAGTTCCTTTCTACATTGGAAGGCAAGCAGGCGGCAGGGCTTTTTACTTGCGAGTGCATACTTATAATTCACCCTTTCTGTTACATTTTAATGATACAGCATTAAGCTTTAAAACTTCTGCCACACATACACTACCTCAGGGACATTAATATTTTACTCTTTCGCATCTTCATTTTACCTAACCTTTTATTCCCTGCTCATAAATATATTGGTTTCCAACATTTCGGATTACTTGCAATGGATTTTAAAAGCGCAAATGATTAACTGTACTGCAATTAAAAGGCACAATCAAAATGGAACTTCTAAAATTTATCACCTTCGATGTCCGTCACGTTTCATTGGACGAGGTCCTTCACATATTTAACTACATAATTGTCTTATTTATGCAGTGAAATTAATTTATAGATGCCATCAATATTATAATGAGAACAGTGAAAGCACTTTCTCTATTTACACAAAGATGGAGCTCAGACAAGTAATACCATATCAGATTCAGATGTAGACGATTACTCGACCAGAGAATTATAAAAATATTTTGCTTTCACTTTCGAGGGCAAAATGGAGGCTTTCATGAGGTAAGTACATATAGTTAAATGTAGCAGTACATTTACATTATATTTGCCAAAATCTTATGCAACTAAACCTTTCTAGTGAGGTAACTCATTATATTGCGTCGACGCATGCAAAGTCTCTATTGTTCCGCTCTTGTCTCAAGCCTGATGTTATTGCTGCTAAACATGAAATCTTGAAGAAAAAGTGTGTTACGGAAGTACACTCTACTCCTTTTGAACAAGTTTATTGTATTGTTTAAAGCCATTCATGAATGATAAAGCATATTTCATCAAGTGCAAAGAATTAAACGCTACAACGCTAACACGTTCTTTGTAGGTTTTGTAGATACAATGAATTTGGTAACGGTAACACGTTTTTCACATTCATCCAACATTTATTTTGCGAGAAACTGCTTTCCAGGGTTAAACGAAAGTAAACACTGGTACAGAAAAGCATTAGAAGAGCTTAATCACTAAAATAAAATAATGCGAATTTGTGGACTGACCATGTGACCATACGCTACAAGCCATAGCCAAGAAAGGAATCCACAAATGTACAGATGTTGGCTTATAAAATGAAGCATGAAGGTTGAATGTTAAATTGAATTAACTATTGAATAGTTAAATAAAAAGCCGTCTGTATGAATTAAAAAGAAAGAGTTTACCTTAAAATGAAAATTCACTATTCAGGTAATTCAAGTTCACAGACAAATTCATTAGTTGATTTTAGCGAAATGTGATGCTTTAACATTCATTACAACAATAACGAGAGCGAAAAGCTGGTTGTAAAAAACTTTGAAATAGTTTCAGAAATGTTTCATTTTAAATCACAGACTTTTAGATAGTATGGCCATAATTATCCATGAACGTCGGTGACGCGGATAACTTCAGCTTTCAGGCTGGGATCAAGCTAAAAACGATTCGTTTTTATTTTCTGATAGCAGGACGGCATGACAGAACAATTATAAGTTGTGCTGCTTTGATGATCTGTTAGGTGTTCAAACAAATTTTGAAAATATAGTACATTTCAAATGAAAACTACTATCACTTTTTATCGTGCCGACATTAAGTAGGCAAATATGAAGTTCTATTCCGTGTGACTCATTGAAAAATGTAACAAATTTGATGTGACTCAACTGTTCACGGTTTTTTTACATCATGTTTAAAGTGTGCAATTAAAAATGTAACTTTTATTCGCTTAATTATCCACAGAATAATATTTTGTTTGCATCTGAAATAACACCCAATGAGAATATAGATACGCAGCGAAAACGTTTCAACAAGTTTTTTTGTTATGTTTTCCCAGCAAGCTCATGAATATTTACTTTGAAAGAAAGGATAATAATTTTCTCTCCCAACCAAAAAATGCTGACTCGTTTCTTTTCCCGAGTCAATAAAACATATTCCGTGTTTGCATTCCGCCATTAAACGGAAGAGTCGGGAGTACACAGTACATATGAATATAACAATAATATTTAATGTGCAGTGATCCCTTCACTTTATTTGGGAACAACCATTTTGTTCCTGATTGGGTGACTGCTCAAGAGGCAAATAAAACAAAGCCGTGTCACTACTACACACCAAACATAATATATTTCTATGAAGATAATATAAAAGTCTGGAAAAGCTAATAAAGCAATTTAGCAGCGCTGACAGCAAACTTACGCTATATCAGAGGGCAATTCTGCTTCCAACAAGTCGTCCCCACGAAATATTTCTCTTTTAAATTAGTTCTTTCACGAGAGGGAAATAAAACGGAGAAATATCCACGAAAATGTTTGTTTGGCTTGGTCTAGTCTGTCTGGCTGTGGTGCCTGGAATGTGGGAAAGAGACACAAGAGATTAACTTTCTTCGAATACGTTTTGCTGGAAGGACAATACCGCTGTGATCACGCACGTCGTTGTCACAAAACATTCATTAATAGCAATTTCTTACCAATAAAAAAAGCACGTTTGCTATGCTACTTCCTCGACCAGCAATATATATTTTTTTATTTTCTTCTTTCAGACTCTTTAAAGAAGGACAAAAGAAAGTTTGTCAATCGGTAATTCCAATCTTTAAATGTGAAAACGATAGAAAAACTATTGACAATCCGCATCCTCATTCATTGTTTGAATTGAATTCAAAGAAACATGTGTCAAAACTCGAGTCAAGTAAGCACACTGTAAGATATATTTACGTGTGTACAAAAGCAAACTTCTTTTACTTTGTTCTCTTCGTAACATGCATAGAACTACATTGCATGTTTTAATGTTCCTGACAAAAAAAGCAAAAGTGCCAACCTACCTACCTATTTAAAGCGAAAGTGTTATCGCTCAGCTAGAACAATAGATAAAAAACCTTTTCCAACATAAAACCCAGACGTAAAGCTTTTCGTCAAGTTTTTTTTGCATTAATAGTCACCTTGAGAAGAAAAAAAATCGGAAGATTTTTACGAGGTACTTGGTGCTTATCATTTGTTTACAATGGTGTAAAGAGTTACGATTTTCGACGCATCTAGCCCATTATTTATTCATAAATTCGAGGAAAATCACAAACAATACGTAAGCATTTTAAGAGTAAGAGAGACTGAAGACTGAATCCTTCAAAAGTTTACTGACATTGGTATAAGGAGGACAAGAGAAAACTGGCTTTATCATTCAGTTTGGACTTTTACAACTAAACTTTAACTTTCTTTTCAAAGAATCAACACACGGACTGCCTCCCCAGATTTGCATTCCAACTAGCAAAAAATATATAGTTACTATTTTGTGTTCCTAAACTGAACTGCCCGAAACTTTTTCCCCAGAACAATGACGATCTCCGCAGTTTGTTCAATAAATGAGACAATAAATAAATGATAATAGAGTCTACAGAATACTTTGGTTTTTTTACTGACGTTGATAATAAAATTTTAAATTTTTTCAAGCATTTTCTAACGTTATTTAACAAATTAGCTTAATTCTATCAAGATTGTTTTTTTAATGTACGTATTTTTAATTTATTACGAGTTGTTATCATCATCCAGAAGCCAAAGGAAGAGTAGCAGTTTATATTTATTAAACCATGCTTCATTGGAGTCTTTGTGGCAACAGTGGCAAGCAATGGCAAATACATGATGTCAGTTTAATAAACTTTACTGTCGAAAAAGCGACTAGCTGTATCAAAATTACTTACCTGTAACAAAGTTTTATTCTCATTCGCGACGACTACTGGATTCATCCCAATTGCTTTCACTGTCACGTCCTCGCAACAATTCGTACTTGACTACCGTCCAACTTCGTGGAAGTTTTAAGTTTTCGTCGTAAATTGTCTTGTCGGCGATAGTTTACTTTTTATATTCATACATTAATTACATGCACTCACGTTTTTTTCAGAAACTAGAATTAATTTTCTATTTGGATTGTACTTTCCACGGGCACAAATTAAATTATAATAACTCAGTATTAATGCCGAAAAACAATTCACATAGCGAGCTACGGCACAATTCACGACGGCAATTCATTAAATAATTTACACATGAAATCGAAATTTCTTATGATCTGACAAAAACTGGGATAAAAACAACAATCCTTAACGCGCGTGATCTACATTTCGCGTGGATTCATTTCCACAATGGTTTACTGAGAGAGGGATGTGAGTACACATGAATTTTTTCGATGTGCACTCCAACCTGACAAAATACTACCGCACCGCAAGAATGAAGACCAACAGAGGAAACGAGATCAGAAGCGAAGCAAAAAGCCACGGAAAGCGAAACCCTTTGGATGTTCACTGTGCAAAGATTTACTTTGGGTTTGTTTCTGAACAAGAAGCTCGTAGCTGACTGATACTCCAGGCAAGGCGTACGCAAGTAGTCTTTCCATCATCGTCGTCGAAGAAAAAGCGATGTAAAACCTCATGTAAAACGACGATGGCTTTCTCCCTTTGTCTATTTTTTTCCGCTTTTTCTCCTCCCGTTCTGTTTTACCACTACTGCTACCCTTTTCCCCTCAACCTCGGAGCAAACAGAAAGCGCCGCGTGTCGGGCTCTACAAGTTTCTTCCCTGACTCTTTCCCCAGCTTTATGATGTTAACTTTTTATAAATAGAATCTCTTATATTTGCTCATGTCTGGACCACGAACCAAGTTATATAGGTTAGTTGGAGTGCTTCAGGACTTTTAATTTTTTTTTTACAAAAAAAAGAACATGAAGAATGGTTCAAAGAGGGTGGGAAAGGACTCCATTTAGGGAAACAAAATTCCGCCATATAGATTGTAGCATGTCATGTCTCGTTGATAGATGTTACCAATACTGATGTCAAAGGTGCACACATCAATTGCTTGAACATTCACTGACTAAACATTTTTCCCACCTACAAACGGCTAGACAATTTTCTCACCGAAAAACTCGTATCACTGTCACATAAAATGTGGACAAATGTATGCACATTACACCATGGATAGTTTGTTTCACATGGTATTACCCAGGATTTAAGGAATTATCTAGTTTTTTTATTCTGAGTAAATAGAAGATGACGCAATATGATACGATGCTCAAATTGCATGCGGAAAGCCTCACAGTAAAAATGTAAACTTACTCTTCTTCATCTTTAACTCGAATTCATTTATGTCAATTTAATACAATTCATGAAGACAGACGAGGGAAAACTGCGTGTTCATAAATTTTGAGAACCTAACCTTCACATAATAACTGCACACCTGAAACAAAATTATTGTTTGTTTTGTACTAAAAGTAACATAAAAAATAACTGGATTTTAGGCTGGAAGCAAAGTTACTTTGGGAGACTGGAATAAGGTTTTCTGGCTGGCTAGGAGTTTTGGAAAAGTACTTATTGGGCTAGAGGCTCACACGATACTGCCTAGCTCCAACTTGTTCTCATGAAAAAACTAGTAAATAAACGCTGTATTATGTTAATCTAGTAGAGAAAATCAATGTTAAGAACCTTTTCATACACATTTTTATGACATGGCAAGGCGCTTACTTCATTGATAATGTATGATATCCATTCATGAGCTCGTATGCTGCCACTACCACGGTGGTGTTCTTAGAGTTCCACAACTGCATTATGAGCTATATTACTTTTACTTTGTGTCTAGAAAACGGAATTCTAGGCAAGTTTTCTAACGAAGCATGAGCTCCTGTGCTTGGTATTGAGTGGTGCTATTTGTTCGTTGGAATAATAGAAAAATGCCAACAAAACAGCGACAAAAGAAAGGAAATAGCCAGTCGCGAGAAGAATTGCTGAAAAGAGTTGGTGTATAATAAGCGTATATCTCGCTAGTTTGGGATCCAGGTATATACTTTCATGGTCACACTTCTTTCAAGAGCTGGACACACACCGATCAATTCATGACGACATTATATGAGATACCTCTTGTTTACGTCCTCACGTGAACGGTCAATGGAAGCATTTTAGCAAGAGGTGTCAGTCGTTTCTTCCAAAAAAATGCTTGATTAGTTTCCCTATTTGAACTACTGTATTCATCAACCATATTTGAAGATTTCAACAAGACGAAAAGTAGAAGAAACATGATCTCATTAATTTAGCTTCTGGTTTGACATAAAAATTAATTACATCATGCAAACTAAATTATGTACTCCGGAAAGACTAGAAAAAATGATGTTTGAAGTTCCATCGAATTTTTTATATCAATCTGATATTTGAAGATCATTCAATCTGGTACATTGCTAAAGAAAAAGTTTGAAAAGTTTCAAATTCAAAATTAATCTTAAAAGTCCCAGCATGGATGATGACAGCGTGGTAAAATTCAATTTGTGTGACATGTAATAACATACTACAAGTTACTGATCGCTTGATCCCTGTAAAGCGCCGAAGTAGCTGTAGACTAGACCATCCACGACCACCTTCTGGATCGACGAAGAATGTCTAGAAAACTTAAAATTGCCACTTTATAGCTGACATGACATCAAGGATGGCAATAAGATCACCGCAGAAGTGACTGGCTTTGATATCTTATCACCATTTTCATGGTCATCATGAGAGAAATAAACACGAGTTTTTAACAAAATATTACCACTTTTTATTATATAATTCGAGAAAACAGCATGACAGCATGTATTCATCCAATGAAAAGATCGGTTCAAGAAAGTTCAGCACCCAGATTTCCTGAAAAGTTTGTCATTATGTATCACACATTACGACAACATAACCAGCCTAATCTAGCTTTACCGCATCGCATGAAAATGCAAATGAAAGAAGTAGTTTTCTAGACGAAACTAGTTTTTCTCCTTGATGGATGACATATTGCGAAATCGTAAAACCAATTAATGCTAATAATTGATTACTTTTCCAAACTTTGCATTTCAGTCTAGCCGCATTTAATTGCTACGAGAAAATTTTTGAACGCATGTTTAGTTATCAATGGTATTACCGATATGAGTGATATGAAAAAAGGAAACAGTTAACTTGGACAAAAACACGGCTACAAATATTAGGTCAATGTGTTGCTCTTTTAACTAGGTATCACATTAATAAAAGCCTTAACAGGATGACTTATCTGTCTCCTATAGATAAACAGAAAGTATAGGCAGATTATCCGGTTCATGTTGAAAAGTTTGAGTTGGCCGTCAACATTACACTAACTGGCTACGCTCGCTCGCTAACACAACGTAGACCAATTTGGCTTTTGCTTTCTTCTTCTACCGTTTTGAACCCTCTGCTTCTGTTTAGCAATTATCAACTTATTGTTATAAAACTTCAGTTGGTGACAGGTTAGGGTGTATGCGGTAACTGGGTAGGTCGGGGGTTCGAATCCAGCAAGTATTTTAATTTTTTGCATTCCTTTTTGCAACCAAAAGAGTTAATAAATGATCCCTAATTTAAAACTACTCCAAAATTAGTCTTTTCCGTTCGAAGAAGAATTAGGTCAATTATAATAGTGTAGTCGATCAACATTAAATTTTCTTCTGTTGCCCTACAACGTTTACATGATTGACTTGAGATTTTTGGTTATGGTAAAATTTATTGAACTAAATTATATTCCAGTCATGCAGTTAAAAGCAATAAATTATTGATGCTAATAAACAGTATGGAGAAAATTTTAATACGAGCAAAAAATCAATAAATACTTATGCATGCAATATAGTATGATGTGGGCCCACTAAATTTAATCATTGTTTTGTTTGCGTAATTATAATATAACGAGAGTTTTGTAAAGCTGTGTAACAGATTAAATCCATATAAGTTAGATAAAACGTATTAAATTTCGTTTCATATTTAGTGTCACGTAAGTTTTATGCAATACATAAAGCACTGGAAATGTTCATTCAAAATCATTGGATTATTAAAAATGGAATGAAATTACTGATAAAGATTTATTTCATGAATTCAGTAGGAAAGTAAAAATAGTACTAGGAGAAATAATGAACATAATTGTAATGTACCATATAAACAGTTCTATTTCAATGAGATCCTAAAAATATTTACACGTCATACATAATGTCGCTTAGGTTTGAACAATGGACACATTATTTGAACATGGACCGTCGTTAATTGTTATTATTCTAACTTCGCTTTTGCAGTCTGAAAATATAGGTACTCAGAAGGTTCCAGATGTGAACAATGGGATCATGTAAAATGAGGACCTATAATATAATCACAAATAATGTACCGCAATTAATTCACAGTAAACCACAAAAACGTCAAAATCAATCAAACACGGGAAGCCATACAATTAATGATTGTATGTATTATGTATTTGTCATTCAGGATTCGCTCCCGCTCGCCGTCCCCCAATCTGTTTTCTAGCCTGAAAAAATATTATAATCATTTGAGCATTCCTCAAAAACTCACAATCGCCACATAACAATTATGCATGTAATTATATAAGTCAAATTCATGCAATGTATCGGAATCCTCTACCTTGAAATATGAGATACGGCTTCCCTTGATATTTTAACGTCAAATGACAGGTTTGTCAAGCTCAACCGCCTGTGATTGTATTCCAATCATCAACAATAAACTGAAGGAGCAAATACAAAATTGTGTTTGAATTTCATAGACAATCATTACTTTACAGTGCAGATTACATTTACAACTACAGGAGGCAATTAC
>JAHZNI010001599.1:0-13762 GCA_027744415.1 Seira ritae | reverse complement strand
ACTTTTTAGATGAAAATGACTATGATGTTTTTTGTATATCCGAATCATTTCTAAAACCTGTTCATACTTTACCATTTTTTAAAAATTATAACGTGTTCAGAAAAGATATTGTCGACAAAGGTCAGCGTGGTGTGGCCATTTTAGCTCGTGAAAATTTAAAAGTAAGTGAATACAAACTTGACATTCATACACCTTACAACACTGAATATTTAGCACTTAATGTGCAACTTGATTTTAAAAAAAGCTTTGTCGTCGTATGCATATACAGACATCCAAGTTACATAAAAGCCAACATTGAGGATGATGAAAACTTTTCCTATGCATTATGTGATACACTAGTAGAATCAAAAAGGAATTTCTACATATTAGGGGATTTTAATTTAAAGAAACAGTACAGCCAAAACATTGTAAATTATGCACAGAATCTCGGCATTATGCAGCTTATTCATACTCCAACTAGAGGTAATAATATTTTAGACCTACTCTTTGTAAATGACGAAAATTCATTAGTTTCACACAAGGTACATGATCCATGCATTTCAGATCATAAAGTAATTGAATGTCAAGCCCTAATTAGAAGAAAAGATAGTATCAAGAAATATATTGAGAAAAGGGATTATCGTCATCTTAATGAAATTATACCTGATCTTAATCAAACTCTAAGTTCAGAGTGTATGACCAATCTCGATTCGTTTTTATCTATCTTTAAGGGTATTATTGACAAGCATTGTCCCATTAGGTCAGTAAAAATGAGCTATAATGCAAATGGTATTCCTTTGAAAAAAGCTTCCAAAATACAAAGAAAATATATCTCGTCTCGTAGAAGGTGGAAAAAGACTGGAGATAAGAAAGATCATGTCAAAATGAAATACTTAAAAAAGGTTCTACATCTAAATCGTGTAAAATCCATGAAAAATAGATTTAGTAATTTGCGTTCTAGTAATGATCTGTGGAAGTGTATTGACACTATGTTCCCTTTCAAGCAGAAGCCTAAAACGGAACTTGGGCTACAACCAAATGAAATTAATGACTATTATGTGGGTATATGTACAAAAAATCATCAGCATCCATCAATGCCTCCTAAGCCAGAGTATATTAATCCTGAGAATCAACAGTTTACTTTACAGTACTTAATGCCTAATGATATTGTCAGTGTGTGGAAAAAAATGAAAAATAAGCAAGGACTTTCTCCTGATCCACTAGGTATTACAAACAAAATGATAAATGTTTCGTTAAATTCTCCTGTCTTTGTCCAAGCTCTCACAACTTTGTTCAATGGTTTCATTGAAAATGGGGAAGTACCTATATTGCTGAAAACATGTAGAGTCGTGCCAGTACCAAAAACTACTAATCCTACTTCCCCAAATGCAACTAGNGGGGAAGTACCTATATTGCTGAAAACATGTAGAGTCGTGCCAGTACCAAAAACTACTAATCCTACTTCCCCAAATGCAACTAGGCCAATTTCTATCCAACCAGTATTTACGAAAATATTTGATAAATGTATCTTATATCAGTTGACTATGTATTGTGAGAAACATAATTTAATTACAAACAGGCAATTTGGGTTCCGAAAAAATTATAGTACAACCCATGCACTTATTGCAATGACTGACTATTTATATGAGTGTGTAGACAATAATATGATGTGTTTTTTTCTATCACTAGACTTCCAAAAAGCTTTCGATACTGTTGACAGGGAACTATTAATACATAAACTTAAATGGTTTGGTATAAGCTCAGATGTCATTAACTCCTTAATTAGTAATCGCTTTCAGTATGTTGAAATGAACATTAATGGTAAACCAGTACAATCAAATGTGAGAGAGACCACTCTTGGTCTTAGTCAGGGTCAGGCTAGTAGTGCGTTTTTTTCAGTCTTTTCATCTGCGATCTTCCAGGTGTGATTAAACATGGATCAATTTACTTGTATGCGGATGATTCAAATCTAATTCAGAAATTTAATTTAAAAGATTTTAGAAAGGCAAAAGAATGTATTGAAGAAGACTTGATGAGTATTAATGAATGGCTTCATGTAAATTGTATCAAGCTGAATGTAGATAAAACAAAGTACATAATTGTTGGTAAACCTAAGCAGACTAAAAAAATAGTTGAAAATAGTATTTTATTTAATACAGAACATATAAATCGTGTGGGAGAATTAAAAATTCTTGGAGTTATTCTTGATGAGCATTTAAGCTGGAGCTCGCATTATTGTAAAGTGGCTAAGAGCTGCTATGCCAATCTATCCAAGCTATATAGGATCAAAAATATTCTGTGCCATGAAAATAAAATGATTTTAGTTGATTCATTAATTTTTTCTCACCTAAACTATGCATGTACGGTATGGATGAAGCCTAATTCTAATCTGTACAAGAAATGTGACAGAATAATT
Organism: Seira ritae; assembly: GCA_027744415.1. Lineage (NCBI taxonomy): Eukaryota > Metazoa > Arthropoda > Collembola > Entomobryomorpha > Entomobryidae > Seira > Seira ritae. Next base: position 11,367 of record JAHZNI010001599.1, on the reverse strand, counting down.
AAGAATGCTGCGAGGTTTGTTACTTGTAAAAAAAAGTATGACTCTATTACTGAAGATATATGTACAAAGCTTGAATATTGCTTTAGTGAATATAGGTACTTATATCACACCATTATTATGTCCTACCAATGTACTTACCTCACGAGATTAGGATATTTTAAGGATTACCTCGATTTTTCCCACTGTGAAATAAAAAGTACAAGACAAAACTCTTATAAAAAGCCGTCATTTAATGTAAGGTCTAATTGGGGCAAAAAAAGTTTTAAGTACTATGGTGTATCAACTTGGTTGCAGTTGCCTACTGAAATTTATAACAATGTATCTTCTATTAATATTTTCAAAAGAGCTTGCTTATCATACGTTCTTTCTTCTCAGACAAAGAAATACCTTACAAATGTGGAAAATGATGATGTTGATATTAACTTAATATTTGACTCCGTAATATTCAAAGCTCTGAAAAGGGGGTGCTAAAAAAAATTTTTTTTTCTTATTAATTGTATCAATACTGTCTTAAGCAAATATTTCTTATTGTGTGTAAACTGAATATTGGTTTTTAAATCATATTGAAATGTCTCTAGTGTAAATCCTCAAAGAGGTTCTATTTGATGACAATAAACTCATACTTACTTACTTACTTATTTCCAGTCGAATGTTTCTGAAGCAGGTTTTTGTTAAATTTAAAAACTAGTTCTTAGTGCAGGTTTAAATTGAATTGAACAGGTCTCTAAACTTGAATTTAGCTGGTTTGATGCTTCACTTCATTACTTCTCCAGTATTTATACCATGGTGCCTTTGGCACTGCTTTATATGTGATCATAGTCATAATTAATTATGAAAATGACATTCACTTTTGACGTGAAAATGATAAAACCGCGAACGTTCGATTTGCAATATCACAATGCATAGATTAACGGTTTCCTATTGATTGCCTGCTGGTTTTTTTCAGAAGCTGATTAACTGCATTCTGTTAGACATCCGTTGCTCGTTTCTGACTCGTGGAAGCTATCTTTAATGTTTCTATCAACTATTATTTTGAATCGAGTGTCCCAGAGCTCAATTACGCAACCGGATCAAAAACAAGATTTGTGAAATTGATGTGCTCGTGCTCACGATTTATGGCCGTTTCTTATGTTAATTTTTGGAATTCTGTTTTGTGCTAAAAATGTGCAATGTTGAACAAAAGCTTGAATTTATTGGAAAAAATTGTCCCTTTGACCGACCGTCTGGTTTTTGTTCAATGGTAGTAACCGTTTGTCCATGTTTGTATGTAGGTGTATAAGGATGTCACATACCTAACTATTTTTTATGATCTAATAACTGCTCAGAAAATGTTTTCTTGTGGTTTAGCCGTCTACTATTTGCAGCTGGCAGAATGGATATTATACAAAGTTCTACGAGTATCGATTCAAGTGTTTAGCATAGGATTCTAAACATTATGCCTAACCTTTATTGTCCTTTAACTAACTTTGTAATGTACCGGTTGTCGCGTGAAACAGTTTTAAAATTTCCATACCGTTATTCGGAAATCGCAATTATAATCTGATGCTTCGGTCAAAAATGAATATGCTTTGCATGACTTGGTTTTGTAATGCATTGATTCACTTAGAAATTACGAACAATTGACTTAGGTATAAATACGAAGCAAATGGCCAAATCAAACAAGTTTAAATCAATCTCGTGAGAATTTTAGAACCAAAGTTTCTCTGAGTTTCCCAAAAACATCAAACATGTACGTATGGGACCTGTATTTTATTCCAATGGCTAAAAATCAGATTTAAATCAACTAAAAAGTCTCACAGTACCCCCTTTCTATTCCAGGTTCAAGAAATTCAGCATTAAAATTATCATTACAGTCGCGCTCATGGCAACAATTTTAGAAATTTCCATGGCAAGTTCGGATACGGAAAACAGATCTAAGGTCCGCAAGGAACAATCCGACAATCTCGGAGTAACACCGAATACCTACAATGCAGTTCTGCTTCGACAACGGAGGAATTGTTGGAGGTGTGATTATCCTGTAAGATTCCTAATCCACGCATTCACTTGAAAATCTGTCCTTGATCATGAAAAAAGTGAGTAAATTAAAATGTAATTTTGACAGTGCTCGGGGTTCATGTGTTGCAACGATGGGTATCCCCAGTGTTGTATCTATGGAGGCAGATGTTCGTGCTGCAGATATTAAATTATCAATTATTTCAAATGGGACCTCGTACCCTTTTTTATTTGTTAAAATTATTGCATTTCAAATTCACAGTATAGAATCAATAAAGTAACATGGAAACGTTTTTACAAAGCTGAAAAGTAATTTATTTGTACGGTACATCTTAGCGTATCTTAATCACTTTACCTTTTAATCTTTTAATTTGCGAATTCACGATCTTTTGTTTTGAATGTCTATTGTAATCTGAAAAGAATTTATTTATTTCAAAACAATATATGGGCTGAAACGAAACTAATCTTACTGAAAGAACAGCTCATCAGATTTTTGAAAAGCGTCATACGCTCACAGTCTGCGGAAACCATTTTGACAATGAAAATGAGTCAACCATATACTTGAAGAGGATTTTTGAAGATAGTGTTGAGAAAGTTAGTGGGTACTACAGCAGCAGACATAAATGTCCCAGGACAACACATTTAAATTTGAAACTTAACGGTATCGGGGCAATAATGACTTACGTAACTAGAACACATGCATAGTCGACATAGAGCACTAACTAGAACAAAGCGATCGACGCCATGGCAAATGAGAGAAACTCACTTTTCAATGAAATAGAAAGGAAACATCTTGAACATGCAGACTCAGTTCTTAGGTAAATGGCCTTAAAACAAAGACAAGACAGCTAAACTGGGTCCGCTAAATACAATATATGCAACCTTAAAACCATCTTCAGAACAAAACAATGTAATCGAAATCGGTTTCGATTTCCACTACCTTCTGCACTTTTACGCCTCGTCAAGCAGTGAACGCACTACTCAAGGAATGGGTCCTAGTGTCTTGGCTTCAAACCAAAGTACTTACACGAACTCCTTACCTACAAAATTGATTTATAGTACAACATATTAATTTTTAATTTAACGATATCATTCAAACTTATCCATGGCTTATAACTGCATTGATTTAACTGTCGCGACAAGAAGGAACACAGTCCTGCTACTCCTGTTCGCATTAGTTTGGGAGGCTTCATTCGGCTGGAAATGGAAAACTGAAGACTCCATAATTCAAGATGGTATGAAACCTCTCAGATTTTCAATTCAAACATATTTTTGAAAGTGTTCTTAATGTGTTCCCAGTGTGGCCGGAGCGGACCTCTGGTTCTGCTTCCATCAAGCTAAAGCGAGCGTCTGCCAGAAGCATTGACGTCGCAAGAAATAGTAATCCATTCAGCATCGGGAAGACAGATCCAGTCCCTCCAAAGAACAATGAAGACGTTGAGGACGATTTAGTATTTGAGGGTCAATACTTCAAACCAAATGAAGTGCCCCTTCCTCCTCCGCCACCATTTATGGTGATGAACAGCAACTGGAGAGGCTCCACTGGAATAAATCAAATCCCTGTTCAAAACAAGGTGGAAACATTGTACAAGCAACAAAGACCAAGTAGCTACTTTGTGGTTGGCGTTGGACAAGCACCACCACCATCAGAAAAGTTCACTGCAGACAATGTCAAAATTACAGAAGAAAATCTCAACAGAACCGAGGAAAAATTACATTCGTCGAGTAATGCGAGTCCTCAGACTATTTCCTTTCCCCAGAATCAGGCTTTAGAACTCCCTTCATTTGAAGATATACATTATTTTGAAGAAAGGGATCTAGAATTGATGGAGATGTTCAAGGATGCTCCAAAGTGCTATACACCAACTGACACGGAGGGGAGGTGTATAATGTTTAGGAAATGCTTTCCCGTCGTGTTTAATTTGATCGATGGAGAACTAAAAAATCCAGGATTAGCCAAACTGCTCTACCAAGCATCAGGCCCTTGTAATGCTACGTTGGAGTTTGAGTTTGCTTTTCGCAAGCTGAACGATGGAAATGCGTATCTCAAATGTAAGTGATATCGTCTTGCGTAGTAGATGACATGGCAGTTCGAAGTAAAAGTATTTTATTAAACTTTTAAATTTATGGTGATACTTAATAGCCGATTTTTATAACCAATCCGTCTGTTGTCCTGGATTCAAGCACCCTCCTGAGTCCATCTTTGAATCTCCGCCAAATGAAAGAAGCGCTCGTCTTATTTTAAAAAGCACACAGAACGAGAACGCATCAGTTGTTGCCTCTGAAACTTCAAGTGATGCAAAGTCAAACTCCTTCATCAATCGCTCCACAACGGCTAGTCCTACAATCACGTTTACTCCCAATGCTAACGAGGATATCCTAAAGCTTGACGATGAATTTCCATTGACATTAAGTTCAACAAGACCTTCTGGTGGAGTTGATGAAAGTTCGGAGGAACTGGAAACATTCGAAGTTAATGTCGACAATAATAAGAGCAGTAATCATAAAAGCGATAGCCTGGTGTTCGATGATATTGAGGATGATGATAATGAATTCACCGGAGACGAAGATGTTGGTGAACTTGTAATGGAAAGCCCAAGTCAAAATGCTAACGAAAACTTAAGTAAGAAGGATGGGGAAGCTGAGACAGATGAAAAGGAAGAGAGAAGAGGAGATCGTGACAAAGAGAAGGAGGATAATGGAGACGGGGAAAATTATTACAAGAAGGGAGTCATAGTTACTGGAGCATTTTCTGCTGTGCCTGCACCAAATCTGTCGCCGATGACTTGCCGTCAGCTAATATATGGGATGCCGAGAGGACATTGGCCCTGGATGGTAAGGTCGATTAAAAAATATTTTTTTTTCAATGAAAATCGAAACACAATTGCAGGCGTACTTATCTATGCGCTTAAAATTTAGGTGGCTCTTGTAATCAGTAGTCGTCATATCTGCTCTGGTGCTTTGATTGATGAAAGACATGTTGTAACAGGTCAGTTTACAATTTTAGCTTGAGGTATTACCTATTCATTTCATAATGCTTGATTTAATGCTATAAATATGGAATTTTATTTATTCTCCGTTTAAAAATAGCGGCTCATTGCGTCTACTTGTAAGCACAGCTATCTATTACTTATTCAAGCATTTAAAATTGATCGATGAATGAAAGCTACAACAATAACCTGATATAATTCCAACAGATTGAGTGAATCAGACGTGAGAAAGCTGCGCATAATCATTGGAGACCGAGTAATGTATTCCTCTATTGATGGTCCACACTTTTGGCGTAAAGTCACAAAAGTCATAACACATGTCAACTACAATCAACAGAGGTAATTTCTTTTTTTTTGTCTCACTCAATTTATAGGCCAGTGATATTGCCATCCTGAAGCTCAACAGCGTAGTCCCTTTCTCTCGCAACATTCAGCCCATAAGCCTTCCTGATTCGACACCTATCGACAGCAGTCTAATTTACGGAAAGGGGATTGTAGCTGGTTGGTCTGGGGCTGATATTGGACAACCGGCATTTGAAGCACGGACTGAGATTGAAACGGTGGTGGATATCATGGATAAAGTGGAGTGTCATGAGATCTATCGGGGATTCGCTTTGAGTGGACTATCTTCAAACACGTTTTGTACTAAGCCTGTCAATAATACCTGTGTGGTAAGTAAAATTTGAAATTCAATCAAATCAAAACCATTTTACGAATTCTCATCTGATCAACTCCTCGTGCCTTGAATCCTCTTTAGGCTGATAGTGGTGCCCCGCTTATTGTGCGTTCGCAAAACTGCTGGGTCCTTCAAGGCATAATGTCGTGGGGCATTGGTAAACATCCAATAACATTTACGCGTGTTTGACAATGCCTTAACATTAAAATAGAAAATTCATCTTTTCAGGATGCTCACATTTTCCCGAAGTGTACACTGATGTCTCAAAATTCACTCCATGGATTCGTAAGCACCTTAACTAAAAAGAAATGGCCTTATAATTTTCTTGCTTCGGAATACACCGATTTGATCCGATGCATTTGTCAGGTCTTTCCCTTTTATATAATATGCAGTTTGTAATTACGGATAATTTTAGCAGCTTGATAATTAAAACCTTCCATCACGACAATAAAAGTGGCTCATTTGTAGATCGTGATTGCCCTGCTTATTGTTGAATCGTAGCCTCCTTTCCTCTAGCATGTGTATTCCGTTTCGGACGCGCATCATAAAATTAGCAAATCACCACGTTCGGATTTTTTACGATCGGCGAAAACGGTAAATCGCATCATGAAACTTCCTCTTTTGTGTCTCAGTCTTAGTCTGGATCTAACAATCCAATTCCCGTTTTGTCAAGAATACTAATAAACCTATGTTAGCTCAAACAATACATATCGCCTTGCATCATCTCGCTGAAAACAACTTGTCATTAAAATCTTTGGGACAATAAAAACTGCAAGTATGACATGACAGGCTAAAATAAGTTGGGAAAAAATTTTCCCATGTATGTACTAATTCGCATATTTTGAAACTTGACTTGTCTGGGGTAACGGAGCACATGAGCTTGAAAATATCTAAAAGCCGATTTTTTCTTGGCTCCGCTTCATTAAACTAATTTCGAATTTAGAAAAAAGCCGTGTACTTGAAGTTGATACTGAACATGGCTCAATTTTGAAAAGGACGTATTAAGTAACAACGACAACGGTTAATTTTGACTCTTCTTCACGTGCGTCATTAGGACTTAGTTTTATTAGATGAATTGATAATTACAAGTTTTTTTATACGTGAAGTCAGTGTCATTGCATTTTTAGTTCACCGACCTTGATGGAGTTGGACAAGGAAAACAAATGAAGCATCATGCATAGTACAACAAAAATAAAATCCGAATTCCATAGCACCATTCTATTATGACTTTTTTATTATCTCAGATCCCTCAGCGTGATTAAAGGAGGCAAAAAACATCCCAACCAAACTAATTCATCTTTAACAATCTCGGATCAATCAAGCTTAAAATCAGCGAGTCATTCATTGCCACTTGCAGATTTGTCTTGTTCATTGCATAACATGAGATGTCAGTGAACAATGCATACTCCGCTGCATTTTATTGCAGTTTCTAGACTCTGACAAGGGTTTGACGGTAATGAATTTGCAATTCATTTAGAGTTGCTCATTGTCATCGTGCAAGTACCTAGTACCTCTACGATGTAAACATGCCATGCCAGAAGAAAATCCTGATCTAATCGCTGATCAGATCATCATCACCTCCCAACAACATTCCATTTTTTAATTCATTGATGTCTTTTCACCCGGAAAATTAATTTGAGCCTTCTCATCCGTAGAACTTTAACCGAATGGATATTATATTCGTGATTTGAACCATTCTTAGAATCGGACACCGAGATACCGTACTCGAATAGAAAACCATGTGAAGTCATTAATCAGCAGCATCTGCATGATAAATGGTAAAATTCATGGAAGTGTACCTTACAGAGCTCCTTGCAAAGAAATACAAATTACAGCAGACCTATATAAAGCGTATTTTTTGCAAAGGCAGTATATCTTGCAAAAAAACGTTCGTTTTGCAAATAACGAAAAATATTTTTCAAGTCATGTACATTTTTGTAGCTGTTTACATACAAGTGAAACCATTTGAATTTTTCTCATTTTCATATTTTGCCAATTAGTCCTTGACCACGCTCAAGAAACACTGATTGTAACAGAAGCATCTTGAGGGTGAGTAGAACTTCCTGGTGCCCTGGCTACTTACACAGTACTTAACAAACATCCTCAGGCGCATCCCATAATTCATTTCATGAGAAAACTAACATTTATTGCTTGATTTTACACGAATCCTGGCAATAAATCCCATGTACCGAAAAACGAGACCGTCCTAATCCCTGTCATTCAAATTCTCGAATCTTTTTGCCCATGTTCATTCAATCATCCATTCATGGTGAATGAAAGCCAGTCAAGGTTGCTTCTCTGATTCCATTTAAAAATGATATTCACAGTTAATCCATTGGCCATCGTAAAGCAAAAGACTAGAGACTGTGACTACCCATTCAGCACTCGCTTTTTTTTGCTAAAACCGAACTCGATGCATCGGTTTTCTCTTCTCTTGGTCGGACTTCAATATTTCCCCTTTTTGCATGAGAAACGCATCGAATCTGTTTTCACAAGACCAGCGAGAGCCATTCTCAGTTGGGACCGCGGGTCTCAATCGGCACCGTTTTCTGTTCTTTCTGTTTCGGTAAGACAAAAAACCAAGAAGCCTTTTCCTCCTTGTTTTCTTTGTTCATTGAGAAAACGGTAAAAATACTACTACGCCGACTGACTTTAAAGAAATAAAAGCTTGAGCTGAGCTCATCATCTTGGCTTTGACAGAAATGCAGTCAGTGGAGAGATCAGGTTTGCACCAACTTAATCACGCTCGGGCCCTGAGCGAAAGGAAAAGAATGAAAAACAAATCTATAAAAACTTATTGATTTTTTACAGCCACCTATGTAAGCATGTCACTTCACCACATGAGTCCTGTGTACCTTTAATCTCCACATGAATAACTTTTTCTAATTTAGATTTCAAAATGTCAAATTTAGAACAAAAAAATTTTCCATGTCACGTCACCCTCATCATCGTCATCGTCAGATTGTCTACTGCTAATAGGCAATCCAGTTGACACCTGAAATTTTTACTTACATCCTGATTTCACTTTGGCTGTTTTAAGGGGACTACGCCTCTCGAATTTTGCTCTCATTATTTTCCCCTGTTCTGAGAAACTCGGTCACTCGACTCAAAAATTTCGTATGCGTACCAAGTGCCAAGAATTGATTAAAACTTCATTGATGCTCATCATCATCAGGTGCTGATACTGATACAACTACCACGAACCTTATATTATTCAGCATTAATCTAATCTGGCTTTTCAGGTGCAGTGCAGGTACCAGCACCAGCACCTACTCATCTCATATTATTCTATGATCGATCAAATCGATCGTCTCAAGTTTATTACCCTAATCGAAGCAAGACTTTAAGAGCTTACTCATCCCTCCTTTGGGCGATTTTTACGATCATGGTCATGGTCATAGTCATGATCACCGACGAGATGTGTATGCATTTGTTTGAAAGTCTCAAGAAGCTATAATGTCATATGCCTCTTCAGCTTTTCTTTCGCCTTTACACTTTACACATGTTCACATTTAACAACGATGAATTACCTATGTTAGTAATCGTTCATTTTTTTGTCCTCCATCAATGGCAAAATATTTTTTTTCAAAACTCATTTCATAATATACCTATTCACGCTCCGACATTGCAAATGCATTGCATTATATTATGTTATTGCGAATTTTTTTTATTTTTGCAGGTGCATGGGTTGCCTGTCGAATCTCGATTTGCAATCACGTCAAGTTTAGATGGCAAGTTCTTATTCAAGATAATCGCTTGAATAGTACTCCTTCATCTTTTGAATCCATTCTATCCCGTATTTTTTGTCGGGTTCTATGATTAGCGTACACAATAATAGGCACAACAACACAACACATTTGCAATCATGGCGATAATAGGGATGTTGATGATGATACAAATAGCATTTTTTGAGACAAGCTCATCTCACTTAACTCTAAACGGAACGGCTAGTTCAGTGTATCGTAAAATGTTTCTTTTTCATGTTTTGAAGAGTAGGATGATGATATTGATGATGCTATCATGATGATGAAGCTTATTATAATCCACATCAATTTCCTGTGATGTATCACAGTACTGATGTTCCCTTGCATTGAACCAGATCTTCTTGGTAGACATTCGGAGTGTTTGCATTTTTTTCAGATTTTTTCAAATCTCCGCATCTGCATTTTTCCTCAAGAAGATTCGAATATTATCACGTGTAATTTTGCCAATTTACTCTCGTTCCTTGCGAAAAAAGACTGACCACGTCCACTACTAGAAGACGAGATGTGAGTTGAGTAGCTGTATTTGGGCTTGAGGATTTCTCGTACGCGCAGTTTATCCTCCTTTTTCACGAGAAACGTGCCGTGTTTAGTGTTTATCTCCATTTTCTTTGACAGTTTTATTTCGCATCATTTTTCATCCCGGTGGACTACTGCGCACTTTTGTTTGTTTGTTGAATGTAAAAAAACGTGTAACTTGTTTTTACCTACCTTTGTCGTGTAAAATAAATGACAGTTTTAGTAGCTATTTAGATAATGTTAAAAGGACATTGATATTTTCATTTCTACTTCCTTTCCCCTCCTTTCTTCAGGTGTTACTCTAGTGGAAAGATGAAGTAGACAAAAATACGAGGCCGTTTAACTCGACTTTTTGTACACAAATCATTTTCGCTGTAAAAAATAAATTCTTTCCTGAAATTGAAAACCTTCAAATCCAGGAGATCTGATTGAGCTTCAAACGTTTTCGGTTTGTGATTGTGATTATTTTCTGTCGCATTTAATTCTTTCAGTTAAAGTATTAAAGACAGGGAGAAGTTGAACGTGTTGCATGCAATCGCTAGTTTCAGAAGGAGGATGGGATTGGGACTAATTGCTGGAAGGACGTGGGGAGCAGCAAGAAGAAAAAATGCGTGTCTGCATTTTCTTCTCTTTTCTTTGTTTCTACTTGGTCTGAGTGCTGGAAAGACAACCGGTTTAAGAATAGAGGATGACGCTATTATTATTGAAGGTAATTGGTTCTAATATTTAGTATCGAGGTGTCATTTCGATTGAATGGAATCACAGAAAGCTTTAAATTTAGTTTATTTGCAGTAAATGCATTCATGCAACGACATTTCATATTGACATTTTATTGTCTATCCAGTACCTACATAGTATCTGGCGAATGCTATAGATTTCTGATATTCATCTTGAACTAATTGTTGGAATATAAGCATCAAATCAAATAGTTTTTTCTTATATCAAGGATTTTGAAAGATGAAATGATTTTAACATGGTTATGTAAGTAAAATATAAGCGCGCATTGCCAAATGGTGATGAGTGTCATAAAACTTGTGTCAAAAAAAACATTACAAATTATCGATTAATTTGATGCATTCTCAATCATTAAGTAAAGTCGTCTTTCCATTTTTCAGCTGAATCCGCGGTTACAAACGATTTAAAGAATCCAAACCCAAGTAACGCCCGAAGTAAACGGCAACTATTTCCTGGCATCGGCGGCGGCGTATTCCCCCCAGGATGGCCATTCAATCCAGCTGGAAGCAACCCAATCTCCGTATCCCCACAACTACCACAATTCCCCGGATTTCCAGGCATAAACATCAACCACCTTCAACAACTCCAGCCAACACACCCTCCAACAACGGCTGCCCCTCCCACTCACCCTCCTTCGAATACTGGTCCGTGTCGAACCAATAACGGAATCTATGGATACTGCGCCTCTTTCCGA
>JAHZNI010001598.1:0-37696 GCA_027744415.1 Seira ritae | reverse complement strand
ACCTGCCATACATTGGTAAATGACAAAGTGCGTGACATGGGGATGTACCCATGTCTGAAAATCGGGTTTTTTGCGTTACGTAATTTATGGATGACACCTTTGTTGTGTTTTGTTTTTCGTTGATATTTCCGGAACTACAATCAGCTACATATCTACATAATATAAATGCACTCCAGTGGTTTACTCAACCAATGTCGCCAGCGAAAGTAGTACGGTTTTTTAGCCGAGCCGGGTGCACTCAACTAGACAGAGTGTTCTCATTTTACTCTAAAAGTAGGGTTCCGTGCTCCTTCGTCATTATTATTGCACTTCACAAGCTAGACGATTGCCGCCCATGCCATAGGAGGAGGAACGCACCTGCTTTTCTTCAGTACACCTTAGCTCTAGACTGGACTGGACATTTTCATTCGCTAGTATTTATGTTTCCCATTACTTTTACTCCTGAATTCGTGGAAGTTTGATAGAACGTGTTGGCGTGCTCTCGCTTGGTTTCTCCTGCTGCTGAATACAAAATAAGTTATAATCATGTCCAGCTAGTCCGTCAAGCAAAAGGGGAAAATTTTTCAGGTGAGTAGGAGGAGGCAACAGTTCCACCAAATTTAATGCATTTTTACCCTGTCCATTACGAGGAAAGTTTCTTCCTGGTATTACTCAACTTTGCTAATGCATTCTTCGTGAGACATATAAATTTAAGCTTGGTCATAAAAACGGGTGGTTATGGTAGAAAGAACGACCCTGTTTTCTATGCTTTTCTTTTCCTGAGAAATCCTTTCCCTTTTTTCCATTCCATCTTCGTTTTTCATTTCACATTGTCCGATAGGTAATAAAAGTGTAAGCACTTATTTCTGTGTCTACATCTACACAATGCCATAGCAGCATACATACTTACCTACTTAGTAGGTAGCTTAATTTTTCAAAATGCATGCAGCTATCCACTCTTTGGAACAGCTTCTACCTTTCACTGAATTTCTCTAGTGAAATGTATAAGTCCTCTCTAGCTCATTCTGCTTCGAAAACCATACAAGTCATGCTTAGATTTTTAAAAGGGGACATAAACTAACGTAAAACTTACCTCCGCAGAGTTTTTTATTATTCATCTAAGGAACCTTAAGAAAATTTAGGATCCACAAATGGCCAGGAGTTCTTAAAATAATTATAATATATTGTATGGCAAAAATTGTTCATAAAACTCATTCATGCATTATGCACTGACACCGACAGATTCCATTACTTCGCTGTTTGATGTCTTAGCTTGCCCCAATCAATTGCCATATATCCATATATATGCTGATTATTAAAAATTGAGAAATACTGCCTGGTTTGCCGTGTGTCTGACTGATTGATGTTTAAGAAAAAGGAAATATTTTCTGTGCATAGTTTTTGTATTTTTGTGTAATAGTCGCATACAGACGCGCAGGTAACTTCCGATTCCGCTCGTCGGATTCAAGCATGCATGCATCGCATCATCATCATAAAACAATTAGGCATTGTTTGTTTACCATGTCATTATGCGATCCTAATCAGTTCGTAATACATACATAATATTATATGCAATATATTATTTCATTTTATCACGATATCAAAAAGAATTGGATAGAAGTTCGGATGTTTTGAATTCCTTGTGCCATGACCCACAGGTTACTTCATCACGGACTCATTATTGCGAACTCGACCTGTGTCCTTTATCGGGTATATTGTGGATGATGATGACGTAAAGCACATTCCCAACAGTTTTATGACATTTTTATGATGGATTTGCGTGGAATATATTTGGATAATATTATTGCGCTGCTTCTCTTATGAAATATAGTTATAGTTCTATGTAATCCATTTCCTGGATCTAAAACTAAAACACAACGAAGCGTCGGAAAGGCAAGCAGACTTAGTCATTTCACAAAAATTTTATAATGCATTTGCATGAATTCCATTTTCTGTTTAGAATTCATATTTACGGCATGGAATCCCCAAAAAACGACAACCTGAAATTAAATTGAAATATTCAACCATTTTGACTTCATTTATGGATCTAAAACTGCTCATAATTTTGCTTCTTTCTTGAGCTTGGAGAAGAAAATACTGCTTGGCAGTAAGCACAGGTATAATATTGTACCCCATGTCATGTAGCTATTTGTTTTGTCATCTTACAGATAATAGCATATTTTTTTTGCATTTTGTACAAAACGGCATTTATTCCTATTTTACTCGCGATCATATCATGATTCTATTCTGCTACGATCATAATACTACCATGATATTACACGTACCGAACAAATTGCAGATTCAAAAAATGTGCATTTTTCTTCTATCAATGTACATTGCATTATCATAATATTCTACTCCTACCCCTCCACATTTGGTATTTCATGATTCCTCTTTTTTCATACCCATGGAGTGGTGGTGGATCGGAGTCACATCTTCCCATCATCGCGCATCGTCATCTCACCATCAGCATCGGTAACATGCATGGGTAGGTCTGTGGTGGATATTATTGCAATGACGAAACGATAGGCTTTTTGTCTTTGTTGTTCTTTTGTATTGTTGTTGTGATAAAACAATAAAAGTCATGTTGTTGAATTTGTTTTGCCTTTTTTATAGCTCGTCAGAGGAGAAAATATTCTACAAAAAAGGCAAAGCCAAGCAATGAGCAATTACAGCGAAGCTATGTGAAATGATGAGAACAAAACTGAAAAAAGTAGACATTAAAAATGGACAAAAAAGTACATGAAGATGACGATGATGATGATGATAATGGAAGAGGAAAAGAATGCAGCAGTGTTTCTTATTCTCACAGGCGACGAAGACGACGAGATAGATCGTGTTCAATGGAATAATATAATGGGAGATTGTCGAGAAGTACCTACATGAAAGTGGAAAGTACAATATTTAATGGGAAGCTTAAGCAAGCGCAACGCAACAGAAGAAGCGTTTTTTTGCACAAAAGAAAAGGAGATGTAAAAAGTCATTGATGCACTTTCAAAAGCACAAGACATGCATTTTGAAAAGACTTCAGAAACTTCACAAATTTTATTCCGATTCCAATCAAAAGCGTTTTGTAAAGGAAAGCGTTTTAAGGAAAAACTTAGCAAGTTTACATTACGAATTAATTAGCATCCTCAATGTCTCCCGGAAAATCCGTTGACATGACATGACGACACCCAGCCATTATCTGACCACAGCACTCTCACCTTCATGAAATATTCATTTGTTCAGCGTAGATGAAAGCCTGAGCTGGATGGCGTAAGGCTGTTGTTGTTATATGTTCTAGTGCACCTAAATGTTTAAACTTTCTGCATGTGCGGCGTTTGCTTACATTTGCATTTTGCATGACATGTTCCAAAAGCCATAGATTAAGTATTGAAGTAAGTAAGTATGTATTAGTATTCTGTTTTATGACTTTTACGATGTTTGCGGTGATTTTATTCTAGAGATAATCTCTTTAAATATATTTTTTTATCTCACATTTGACATCATTACAAGTGTTTTCCTTAACACACATTTTCTGCAGATACCATCATCGTGTCGTGTAATGCAATGCAATATGATGTAGTTCTCTAACTTCTTGTAAACGTGGACAACAGATGCGACCCAATTACTGCATTGCCATTAATTCATGAATTTAGTCATTGCCGAAATGGTTCCTGAGCTCGAGGATGTATAGCTTTATGACTATGACCACTATGACATAATGCATGTAATGTAGATTTGTGTAGATATTTACCCTGTGTGTACTTTCTTTAAAAATGTTTTTCCAACATTCCGACTGGATAAATTGTTTGATTGGGTTGGGTTCCAAAACAATTCTCGATCATTCAAGACCATCTTGCTCCAATGAAATTCAAATATTTATAAGAACTAGATAAAAAAGAAACCTAGACTGTTATGCTTTTATATATGGATTTTTATAATATGCATTTTGCAAATTTTACCCATTTCCTCCATTCCATTCAAACTTGGAGAGATATGCAGTGGAGCAAAATGGGTGGCCAGCAAACACAACAAAATCGAGCCCATTGAGATAAAACAGACAACAGAGATTTCATTAATCATTCATTGGTTAACAGCAAAAAAGTTGAAAATTTAGTAAAGAAGCATAATAAGTTTTAATCTTTACATACATAGTATTTATTTTACATTTGCAGAATTTTTCCTACTTGTTTATGATATTATGATGAAGAATTACCAATATTGTGGTGGATGGTAGTAAATGCAATAAAAGTGACAAATTTAGCATGTTCAGCAAAATCATCTATTTATGTCAGGCGGACTGTTGTTTCACACATCAATGCAAGACATCACCGTAATTTTCGAATCAAATATTGACTGTTTCCTCTTGTCTGCGTCAAAGGCATACACTACCTATTACGTGAATGCGAATTGTGAATCAACCTTGGCCCGATGACTCACACTCATGAATGGGCAAAACATCATAACAAATTAGAATGCGTTTAAATTGCTTTTTTTTGCATTACGACCATATCAAATTACTTTAAAAATCGTCCTTTAATTCATTAAACCACCTTGCAATTGGAATGCAAAAGAAGAAGCAAATTTAATAAAAGCATGGAACTCTTCCGTTTATGAGAATCAGAATGACAAAATTTATACTTCTCGTTTGGTTTCTTTTTCTTTTCATTACATAAGTGTAAAAAATGTAAGGGAAAGGGAAAAGCACGCAACGGAGCTTCATTTTGTACCTAATTGGGCGAACAATGCCAGATAATGGGATGTGTTAGAGATCATTAGCAAAAAGCCATACTGACTGGCCTGTCGTCGGAGCAGAGAGCCCAATTCTAAATCTACCACTACCACCCCGCACCGCAGAGGATGCATAAGGGACAGTGGCATTGCATGGCATGACCGTTGCGTTGGTGGTAGCGCAGCGCAAAACAAAAACCAAAGCAAACCAGTCAAGTTATTCGTCTACACCGACTACCGACCGAAAGCTCGTATAGTATTGTATGTACCTACTATGTATGTACATGCATACATTCCTTTTTAAATGAAATGATACAGTGACGAAGACGGATACAATACGGCACTGCACTACTGGAGAGGAAAAATACATGTCACCAAAGA
This sequence comes from Seira ritae, assembly GCA_027744415.1. NCBI lineage: Eukaryota > Metazoa > Arthropoda > Collembola > Entomobryomorpha > Entomobryidae > Seira > Seira ritae. The sequence goes on along the minus strand of JAHZNI010001598.1, from coordinate 32,620 downwards.
GCAAGTAGCAGAATGTTTGTACTGTTCCCCGTTTGTTTGGTTGGCTTGGCTCCCTCCTTCTCGCTGCTCGGTCGTCGCAAGCGAAAGGGTTTCAGTTGCACTATGCTTCCTCCACATATTCATGAACTTTTACAAAATATCGTTTCTGGGCTTGGCTTGGCCGCAACAATCAAACATGAGTCATCCTTCACCATAGTAAAAACTTGATTGGTGAATGGTGATGATTTCTGGAAGTTCATAGGTTCATCGCATCCATATTCCATAGATCCAATTTCAATGTAAATCAATTCTGACCCACTCACTGGCTTTCTTCTTCCCTAAAAAGTACTTCTTGAGATATGAAATCATTCAGAAACGACATTTTTTGTCCATTTGTCCACATAACTGCAAGTTGCCCCATATTCAACCGTTCCTTCATTATTACACAACTTGCTATTGCTGTAACTGTTGGGTATGTATGTAATTGGAGGAATTGCAATCGTAAAAAGTATTGTTGCATTTCATCTTCATCCCTTTCGTTTCATCTATTTTATTTTCCTAGAGGCAAGTTTCCTAGTCTGCTGCTCGCACCTTTTACATTTCTCTAAACAGAACTAGCACGCCACATTATTGCATTGCATTGTCGGCCTCTCGTCTACGCGTCGCGATATACATAATCGAAGTCTTTTTTTTACATGACTACATACATAACTTACGCTTACATTTACAGAGTACATCAGTAGTACGTGATGTCAATGTCTCATCTCTTCCTTTCGAAATATTCAAAATGAAAATGAAATTCGGTTAAATTAACTAACTCCTTTCAATTCAAACTCGTCATCATTGCATCTCGCATCGCCGCCGCAATTACCTATTTCGACGACGAGCATCCATCATCATCATCTCTTTACTCGAGCCTTCATCAAAAAAAGATTGAAAAATCACAATTGATTTGATTTTTTTTGCACAATGCTCACTCAATAGCATTCTTTTCTGGACTTGGACTGGATTGGATTAGCTGCTTGAGTGGCATTGGCATTATAGATATATATTTTTTTACACAGACTATATGACTTCTACTGTTTTACTATGGATGGGGATGGATGTTTATGTGATCTCTCCACAAGGATGTAAGACCTTTCTGCAAGAAAGAACACAGCAGTCATTCTTCCTGATCTCTCCAAGCAAGCAAGTTTTTCATGTCATGTCCATGTCCATGTCTTTTTCACAATATAGTACGAATACAGCCAGACTAGACTCCCGACTTCTAGCATAGCATATACCACTTAAAAAACTTTTCCATGTTATTTCATATGTTCATCCGACCGTTGCGTTGCTTACTTAGATTTTGTAAAGTGAACAGTGTAGCAGCAGCAGCAGTAGTCGCTAATAAAGCTAATATATTTTTCTCTCTCTTATGAAAGAAGTATACATCATCGGTATAAATATCACCCAAAAACGAAAGCAAACCAGCAGCAGCAGCAGCCCTTCCCTCTACCTTCACAGTAATATAGCCATAGCCAGCTTTGCTGTTGCTGTATTTTACTGTGTGTATTGCATAAAGCATTTTTCCCAATCACCATCAAGCCAGAAAAAAAACTAACAAGAGCACCACTAAAGAGCAGCAGCAGAGGCTTCACTTCTCCACTGTAGAAAAAAAATATCTACAGTATTTTCTAAGCTTCGTTTCCCTTTGGCCCCATCAACTAACTCTTTCTTCATTCAGACACTCTTTCACTCTGCGACTAGTAAACTCCGGGAAAAGGTAAGGGAATAAATAATATTTTTTGACATTTTTTTTCCTACCGACTTTAAGAAGTAATTTAGTTTAGTTTTTCCCTAAGGAAGTGATTTTTCTTTAAGGAAATAAATAGGTGGAAACAAGTGCTTCTATTCTAATTTATTGAGAAGGAAAGTTAGTACATATCCACTCGACGAAGAAGAGGAAGAAGACCGGCATTCCAGAGGCAAAGTTTTTGATTTGGTTTTGCTATTTTGTCTGTGGTCCGTGTAAATAGAGTAAGCTGCTTACGCATTGCTCTCTCTATACTATAGTCTGTTTTGTATTTAGTCGGAGTCGGAGAAGAAAATGAGGAGAAGAGATATATTTTTTTAAAAGAAAATATTGAAATATATTATAGTCGGTAGTTTGCTAGTCATAGTCAGTCGGAGGGGTAAAAAAGATGATGATGAGCAGCAGGGAATTTTGTGTCTGGGTCTGGCTATAGTGTAGAAGAAGAGTTTTTCTGTGAAAGAGTCATCGACTGGGCGTGTCGGCTCGGCTCGGCTCTGTCGTGCATTACTTAAAACACACCAAAAACTTTTACCTTGCTTGCCTTCTTCCTTGCTTACTACTTTGCATGCTCTTTCTTTGGAAAGATCTGATCTTCCTCCTGAAAAAAAAATTCGAAATAGCGCAAAAGTGAGCAGCAGCAGACGAAGAAGAAGAAGTGAGGAAGAAGAAGATCCTTTCTTTTTAAGGGAAAAGTAGTATTATATTTTATTATCACTATCACTACATTACATACTACTGCTCTGCTGCTGCTCCTGCAATAAATACTTTTGTATTATTATTTTTTATTTATTTTCCGATAGGTAGAGAAATACTATAAATATAGGGTCATTATTAGGAACAAAATACATTTTTTATGTGGATCTTTCAAAATAAAAAGAAAAGAAGTGTTGTTGTTATGAAATGAACGATAGATCAGATAGGAAGAAAGTTCACAGTGTTCAATTTCCCTTATAAAAAAATCCACGCTACTAAGTATTTATACGTAAATAATTTGGAATTCGGGATAGATTGAATGCCCAAGAGAGTGTTGCGGGAAAGAAAGAAAGAAAGGATAAAAAAAGCTGAGGCTGAGATCGGTGAAGGGACTACTACTACAGAACTGAGTAAAAAACAATAATTGGTTGCAGTTGCAGTGCTTTTACTTGTTTTCTAAGGGGTTAGCCTTAATTTTAAGAAGACCAGGTTCATCCATAATAGTTTAAATGTTCCTTTAAATTGAATTTGTCCAGGGCCAGGGCGGAAGCTAGAGTTAATCTGGAGGAGTGGAGAAGAAGTATATCGTGATTATTAATTTGGTTTGAGGTTACATTACACAAAGTTGTTGTTGGTGCGCCTGCAAAAAAGTGAGTTTAGTTTGTGGAAAAGTAAACGTAAAGTAAACTTGTGTGAAAAATTGATTCTTGTGGTGAACCGTTCATCTTCAACCAGCACCCCACCCCCATACAAAAAGTGCACAGGCAAAAAATATTAAAGGTTCGGAATTCGGATTATTTACTTTTGTGAAGGCCAGGTCAGGTAATTAATTTGATAGATGTGCTGCTGAATGTGTTGTAATCTTAATTCATCTCATGTGTGCCTCATCTCATCAAGAAACGAAATTAATAGGCATGAAATGAAAGGAATGAATGAATCATTTACAATGCAACCTGTGATCCTGTAATCTCAGGAAATGGCTGCGTTTTTTGTAAGAAAAGGTCTCGTGTCAAATGAACTCCAAAAATGGTTATAAAAGCTTGTCAATTTTTTTCGGTGAATCATGCACCTGGCTTGGCATTTCCCAGAATAGAGGGAATATTTTTTTTGACGAATCAAATCAGCTTGGTTTTGGTTGATCATATTCCATTCCATGATTATTCCTGATTCCTGATATGATAAGATGCATTTGAAATGCAGAATATAAATTGCACCTTCACTTCTTCACTCAAGGTTCAAGTGTCTCACTTATCGTTAGTCAGAGCTCTTTGGTTTTATGGATATTTTTCTTCTCTCACTTTCTCAATTGTCATTCAGTTTCAGTTTGCAATCAAAATCATATTTATTCAACAAATTCAGTCAGCCTGCACACATCATCATCATCACCCTTACCATTCACCACGTTTTAATAGAAAGAGAAGGCCAGGTACACATCTATCTTCAACTTTTTCGCATGAATGACATATTTTATTATTCATGCCAATAAATAGGAAAAACTTGTATGTTTTTTCGCCATTTTAGCGAAGTGGAGTGGTACTGTTTAGAACAGAGAGAGACAGACTCATGGACTTGTGGCTTGGCTTGGCTTCAATGGCTATGCCTATCATAAAAATCAGGCAATAAAACGTCTGAGTGACATAATGACTATTTTTGTGAAGATCAATTTGCTTAGCTTTAGCTTAGCTCCACAGCTTTTGTGATAGTCAAGTCAGGCCAGCCACATTTCGATATGACGATGATAGTCAACCAGCAGCGCAAAGGCAAAGCCATCGAAATAGTCCTCATTTTAAAATGAGGAATTAACTAGGGATTATAACAATTTATGTATCTGCTTTTATAACTTCTTTAGTCTTTTCATCTCAATTTTCACACATCAGAAAAGCAAACATCCAGTTCAGACTTTACATTGTGCAGAAATGTAATTACTGATGATGATGGTGATGGTGAGGAGGCCACGCCACAACTTTGTCTAAAGAATCGAATGCACTCATCTCATCATACATTCAACTGGCATCTCTCTAATGGAATGCCTGCAACAAAAATATATTTTTGCTTGAAAATTGCGATTTCCGGGAAGCCCCCATTTTCCTGCATATAATTGTGGTTCTTGAGAGATTGCTTGAAAATTATCCAGTCCAGTAGTAGCGCCGGCAATCTTCTTCTTCTGCAGACCTGCTGCTGTTGGCCTGGCATGGCGTGGCGTGGCGTTTTTTCCTTTATTATTGCCAGGTCTAAAATATTTCTGTTTTCAAAAAAAAATCTCTGTGCATCATCTCATCTCAATTTGTGTGTTCTGTAGCCGTAGAAAATTGGCAAGATAAAAAAAATATATTCTGAGCTATTTTTTTCACTGTGAATGGCATAATCTTGTCCATGTATATTATATTTTGTACTCCATATCCTACGGCTATTTGATGAGTTGCTCAATTCGTCCATGCATGCACACGAGGATGATGAGGATGGATGAGGAGATGTTGATTGCTTCGCCTTTACATTTTATATCGCATCACCATCATCATCCTCAATTTTTTTGCCGGTGCAATGCAACAAAAACACGAGCTTACTTACTTCTTTCTGATTGAATCAAGCGAAGCGGAGAAGACCTAAAAAGTGCACATCATTTTTCAAAAAGTCTTTTCTTTCCTTGTTGAGTGTGTATGTACGTTCCAGTAATGTGTTTGTTGGAGGCGTCTGTCTCTCTCCTTGCTTGTCTATTTCATTCTTTTCTTCATCAACATCGAAATTGCGTACGTACTTTTTGGTTTGGGGGAAAAATATGAAGTTAATGAGTTCATGTGAATATTCATTGTATGTACATGCTTACCTTCGTATGATTCTTCTTCACTTTTTATAAATGGATGCATTCAAAATTCAACTCATTTCATGGACCATGAGAGATGAGATGTGCTTACTTTTATGCAAATACATACACGTAGTGTGCATTAAAAAATCTTTTTTTTATCACGAAATACTAAACGAGCTAATATTTTTTTTCTGTTTACATTGCCTCACTTCAGTGTAGTAGTAGTCGTAGTTTGTACTCCTTTTTCAAATGTGTGGAAAAAAATGTACATCCCCATCATAATATCACCGCCAACACCAACAACTTTGTTGGGCTTTAGGGTTATAGCGTTCGGTTTGGCCAGCGTGCATTGCCATTGCATTGGCACAGTAGTTGGTGTTGGTGGTAGTGGTCAAAATAAAATATGCTCGCTTTATGTGATGCGATGTAGTCTCTGGTCTGGTCTTCTGGTCTATATGAAGTGGTGATGATGAACTAATATGAAGCGGCATCGTCTTCACTTATCTTTATTTTCATCAAGAACATGGCTTACTCACTCCGTCATTATGATCATCATCATCACCACCACCACCACCTATTGTACCTCGACCACGAGATATTTTTTGAGTGTTTTTTTTTCATACGGCGATTGCGATTGCAAATTGAGAGCTCTGTGATAGCAGCAGCAGTGATGATGAGATGGAATGGAATGGCATGGCCTACTCACTATTACTCATCATCAGGCTCGCAAATTGTGTAATTAACTTGCATTGCAGCTTCTGATGATTGAAGAGGCTTCGTTGTAAACGTAATATACCTACCGTATTTTTCCTTTGCATTTTGCATGGCCAAAAGTTGTCATGGTCATCCTGTGGCATCGGCGGCATGGCATCGTAGAGTACGTACGGTTCTTGTCGTAGATCGAAACTTTTGAAGGTACTTTAGTTTCAAGCAACGCACCATTCGCATTTGTCCTCCGTACCAGCTCAGTACAGTTCAGTTGACAATTGTCATAATAATCATCACGGTTATGATTATCAATTTATCAATGCATATAAAATACCTATTGAAAGAGTGTGACTTGATGATGCCTCGCATAGGTATGGTATACAATATGTGCATATTATTATTATCGTTATCGTAGACATATTTTTATTGCACCAGAAAAGTCAGTTTTTAAAGCGATAGCATTGCACACGGTAAAAACAAGAAGAATTCTTTCAAATCATGACGAGGGATAGAAATCATAAAGTAAAGTTCTCTCTTGGTGATGGATGGTTAACTCAGCTAACGCCTCAATTTATATTGACTTGTGTGATGAACCATGAACCTCTTTAAGAACTTCTTCGAGAAAAAAACGAAGAAGTGCTTATTGTAATGGTGGGGTGGTGGTGGTGGTGGAATGGAGTGGAGTGGAGGAAAAAAATGAGGTCGTAATTCCTCAGAAGATGGGCTGCAAGTAATAAAAATGTTGAAAGCATCATCATGTCATGATGACTTGTCTTGTTGCATTATTGCATTGCATTCGTATTATTTGCTTTTCCAATTGAATCTTAGCAATTCCCTCAAGCCACTAAGCCAGCTCTTCTTGTTAGCATCATATATGTATTTATATACCTAGCAGTAGTATAGATTTTAATGTAAATGTAATGGATTTTTTGAGCTGTTCAAGACAAGACGAAAAAAATTAAATAATATTTTTATTGGTTATGCCATTTAAAAAACAATTCCAAAAAATGAGACCGAGTCGAACGAAATGGAGACATGTTGAACTTTCATGAACTTCTTCTTCTTCATTCGTTTTTTTTTATTTCAGGAGAAAAATGCCGATCATGAGTCGATACAATAATTTCAATTAGTACATATGAGAGCGAGAGCATTGTTTCTTGCTTGCTTACATTCAGTTCATGCCTCCTCCTTCGACTTCGTTCCTTTTGCTGCGGAACAGAGACGCGAGTATTTTACCGTGATGTGATGAGCCCTCAAAAAACTTCAAGAGAAGTGGCTTTCTAAATCTTCCTTTGTTTTTTCACTCATACGTAAAGCATTAGCATAAAGATGTCTTTAAGCCTCATTTCTTTCATTTTCAAACGGTCCTAAAAATTCCTCGGATTTTGCCGAGGCAAAGGATTGTCAGTATTGCCACGCAGACTTCTTCTAAAAATGGATGTGGAATTTAAACGCAGCGAAATTTGTAGGCATTCATTTACTTACGCACAATGTTCGTTTGTCTGTCTGCTGGGAAAAGTCTTGTCATGAATGACTATGACGTGATGATGATGATAATGAGCTTCATATTACTTCTTTCAAGTGAAGTCAAGTCAAGTTATAAATTTGTACTTTTGGCTCTTGTAAATTGACTTGGTTGAGTGTCAACGTTTCGCCTGGCTTTTAGAGACCCGTATGGATTGTGATTGTTGTCGTTGTTGATGTCAACATGTAAATTAAACGGTGTATTTGTGTATTCTTCTCTTCTTGTTAGTCGTTTGACTAATCGAGTTTGTCTTTCGAATTCATTCACTCATGCCATGCATGCCATGAAATAAGGGAGGCCAAGCCCAATGATGCTTAAGCTCAACAGAGAGTTTTTTCTCTGCTCTCTGGAGTGGATTTTACTTTACTTGACAATTCACATCCTCTCTCTGAAAAGGGTGAACAAAGCACGCTTTCATTTCATTACATTTCCATTCAAATTCATTTGCGTTTGAGTTGAATGTTGAATCGGTGACAGAAAAAAGTCTTCATGGAAAAATGTATGAGGATGTGGGAAGAAGTTTGTCTCTGAGAAAATAAATGACACGATCACGATTGGGTTGGGTTTAGTCTTCACCTTCTCATCAACATGTTCATGTTTATGACTTAAACTGTTTGAAATGACTGGCTTGGCCTTTTTTATCAATGTAATCAATGTTAAGAGAAGAGATTAAGGAATGATTATGATGATAAATATAGCAGACCTACATATTCCGGTCTTGGTCTTCGGTAGTTCTTAGTCGATCGTTGTACATACATGCTTGTCGTTATCATAAATTTTCACATTTTAAAGGTTAAAAGCTACTAAAACGAATGAGGTTGATGAGATGTTTATGTTGTGTCATGTCGTAGTGACACTCATAAAAATTAACTCTTTCGGAATTTTGAGTCGATTCCCACAGAAGGAATAGTATGTAGAGGAAAAAGGTTGAAAAGTGTTTTTACTTGAAGTCAATTTGTTTATTTGGTTCGATATAATTTGACTAGTGTTAGTTTTAGAAAATTGAGATTGCTCAACATTTACCGCATTTCATTTGTATTTGTTTTTTTTGTTTTTAGGGGCTGAAATAGTAAACCATGTCTGACGAAGCAAATAAGCCCTCTGGGGCTGAATCACCGGAGGAGGTGGTTGTGAATGGGACTGCATCAGAGGAAGACAGGGCGGCATTTCGGCCTGCCGATATTGATGCTGTAAGTTAAGCTGTACCGATATATATTTACGGTCACTGTATGAGATGACCTCGATTTTTATGTGAATGGATATTTTTTTTGTAGGACATGAAAGAGATGGAACGACGGAAGCGTGTCGAAGCAATCATGAACAGCAAGATATTTCGCGAGGAGTTGGAGAAGATCATAGAGCAGCAAATGCGGGAGGGTGGTCCGGGAACGGGCACTCTCCTCCAACAGATTTCTGAGATGATGGGTGCCGCGACAAGTTGGCGAGGCAGCATGCTCTTCCGGGGCGGCTCTTGTGTCAGGAACTACAACAACTATTGGCAATTTCATTTTGCACTTCCTAGCGTTTTGTTAAATGACTTTGTATTTGTACAGGGAAACGTTGTCGAGTCTGGAACAACCAATCTTGGTGTCAATATTGCCGGGTTCACTTTGCACTCAGCGATTCACGCCTCACGACCAGATCTTAAGTGCATCGTACATTTGCACCTTCCTTCTGTGGTTGCGGTAAGTTTGGTTATTGATTCTATAATAATCTCATATCCAGTTATTTGAAGCAAATATTTTAATTACTTTCTGTTACAGGTGTCCAGTTTGAAATGTGGCTTGTTGCCAGTGTGCCAGGAGGCAGCTATTATTGGTGAGGTTAGTTACCACGACTACAATGGAATCTTGATTGATGCTACGGAGAAAGATCTCATCATCCGAAACTTGGGGCCCTTCAACAAGGTACAAATGTGGGAGCATTTTAAGATCTTATTTACTCACGTTTATTAAATCAGGTCTAAAGAAAGTTAATTTGTTGTTTGTGTTATTGTGACAGGTCCTTTTCTTAAGAAACCATGGCGTTGTTTGTGGCGGAGAAACTGTCGAGGAAGCCTTCTTGAATACCTACTACACAGTGCTGGCATGTGAGAGTCAAATGAAAATCATGCCCTTAGGGCTGGACAATGTGATACTGATGTCTGATGAGGCAAGGAAGCGCGCCTATGAAGTTGCTCGACATGGTGGCGGTGGAGTGAACAGTCAGGAGGAGGGTGTGGTAAGCACTGAGGGGAAGCAAGAGACCAAAGAGAGGAGGGAGAGGAAGTGGCGATTTGGAGAGCAGGAATTCGAGGCTTTGATGAGAGCACTGGACAACGCTGTAAGGATTTAGCTCACATCCATCACACTCTTTGACAAGTTTTAAAATAATGACCAGGAAATTGTTTACTTTATATATTTCTTCCTTTTGTTTCACGCAGGGCTATCGAACCGGCTACATGTATCGACAACCTTTGATCAGACATGATGTTCCACGTCCAAAATATGATGTTGAGCTGCCACCAGCAGTGTCATCGTTAGGCTACTTACTAGAAGAGGAGGAACTATATAAAAATAAGTAAGTTTGCATAATAAAAAAACTTTTTCATGGCCTAAGTTCTCGTATGACTAACGAAACTCATTTTCTTTTTCAGTCCAAACTGGAAGAAGTTCATGGAAGGTCGGCGAGGTTTTGAGAAGACGAGATGGTTGAACTCACCCAACGTTTACCAAAAAGTTGAGATCCTGGAAACTGGAACCCCTGATCCGAAGAAGATCACAAAGGTAGAAGTTGTCACTGTTCAGTCAGCCTCTTAAGAACAAAAAAGCTATTCTCTCCCGATTTCTCCGTTGGGAAGTTTTTGCATAGCTAGCACAGTTTCCAGTTGCAGTTATAATAATAAACACTAGTATCTTAAGAAGATATCATTCAAATTCAGAGAACAAGAAGTAGCACATGAAATAGACCTTAGCATGAAACTTTTAAAGCTGTCGCTACAAACAATAATAATGTCTGCCATACTGCAAAATTTACGAAATTGAATTCATTTCCAGAGTGTAATTAATTTTTAAAGACCGATAACTTGTGAGCAGAAACCATGACAACAATAACAATTAATTGCAATATACAGTTTTGAAAATTGAAATTAATTCCTTCTTCTCCACACAAACTGCTAGACACAATTTTTTAAACGTAAGCTTATTCATATTCATATTATTAAGACATTATAAGCTATTTACTATAATAATAATATTGATTACAAAGAAAAAAACAGTCCCTTTGGAAATAAAATAAATGTGAGTTTTGTAGGACATAGATGAATAGAGATTAGTAGGCACAACTCAACAACTCATGATGTTCTTCACTTTTTTCAATTTCAATTTTCTACTTAAAAATGAACATTACAGCGTTGCCATGTTTGCCATTAGCCATCTGAAACTGCCAAAAACATTTTCTATTGAAGTGAAGAATATTGATTAGAAATAAGTTTACTCAATTCAATGTTCTACCGATCATTGTGCATTAACAAGCTTTTTCGTCTTGTCAAGCAAGTACCTAGGGAGTTAGCAATGTTTTTAATGTATTTTTTTTAGAATTACTCTGCCAATTGAACATAACAATATGAACAAATCCAATCCAACCCGCCGCCTAACATCTTAATTCAAAAAAAGAGATAGATTATCCAGTTTTAACTTTTAAATGACAATAGAATTATCTTAGCTTAGCCTTAGCTCAAAAGCAGTTCATGTTCCTGTGCAATTCCCGGACATATTTTGCATTTACTCATATATTATGAAGTAGCAATTAATTTGTACATAGCAATGATTAACTTGGATACAATAATTCTGCTTTCGTTGGAGATCTAGTACATATTATGATGATGATGATAACAATGATGTTGTTTTGGTTGTTGCTTTTAATTTCACTCCTAATTTTTCAATTCACACTTTCTTCCCTCTTATTAAGTGTATATACCAAATACTTGAAGTGTTGTTGTTTTTTCGGGTCTAAATAAAATACAATAATAATTTTTTGCACTGCTCTACTGCTTCTAAAACAATACTAGAAAAATATAAACAATTCACCTTATTGCATAAACCAGTTGACATAATTGTAATTTTAAGTATTTACTTGTGCCTGTTCTGCTCCTTTATGGGTGGCAATAAAAAAGAAAGCTCGTTCGTGTGTGTTGTTGTGAATGCGAAATATTTCTTTGCGAGAGGTTCCAAAAAAATTCATTTACCTTCCTAGATAATATTGTGGAGTGGATTGCTCTGTTAACTCTCTCTGCAAGACAAAACCACTTTGTAAAATTCTAACTGTAATTACAAATTTACTTTAATTGAGGATGATACGGATTACTGCTTTACTTTTTTCATCCATCCTATGATGAAGTGGAACAGGCACTGCGATATAGCAGCTCAGATTGTATCTTTTTAAACTGAAACTGTTTCTAGCTCTGAGAGTTCTATAAATTAATTTCCCAAGTTGATCTTAATTTGCTAAAGAAGAAAAGACAAATAATTATTTTTTGTGGTTTTGTCTTGCAGTGGGTTGCGGAAGGATCTCCTACTCATAGTACTCCTGTAAAAATTGAGAACACCTTACAGTTTGTACCTAAAGGAACCGATCCAAAGGAATTCAAGAAGCTTCAACAACAGGTAAAACGCTAACTAGTTTGGAGAGGCTCGTCTGGTGACTCTGGAGCATTCATACATACATTCTGTCATGTTTGCATAAACAAAATTCATAAAAACGAAAAACAATTCTTCAGATCAAGGAGAACAGACGCGCTGGCGGAATTTCGGCAGGGCCCCAATCCCAAATCCTTGAAGGTGTGAGCTGGGAAGAGGCGAAACAAGTTCAGGTTGGTTTAAAGTATAAGGTGTGAAGCTGTGTTGTGTCGTAGACTATTTCTCTAGACCTGTATGACTTTATACCTATATATTTCGATTCCCTGTTTAGAAATTGAATGGTAGAAAATAATTGAATTTATGTTTATTCATGAAGGATGCCAGTATGAGCAGCACTGGTGATCAAGTTATCCTCGTAGGAGCAGCATCCAAAGGTATCATCCAGCGAAACTTCCAGCATCACGCTGTCGTGTACAAAACACCCTACGCAAAGAACCCATTCGATTCCATTACCAACGAGGAAATCGAAGAGTACAAACAGGAAGTCCAAAGGAAACAGAGAGGCGATGGTATTGCACTGCATTCTTCTCTCCACTTAATTTTAAATCAGAATGGAGCATTTGAGAAAAGAATTGTAATTTGTTCAGGTGACGGACCAACCTCTTTGGATGAATCCACACCAATTGTTTCACCTGTAGGGGATACCGATGAGGACTCCAGAGACGGTAAGTCTGAATTGCTATATTATACTTCCCGGCAACATTTCCGGTGATGGAAAAAAAGTTCTGTAGAGCGATAGTTCCTTGTCGCTAGAGGTGGTGAAGGTTCCGGATAAATTATTTTTGGTGGTGGTGGTGGTTATGGGCTTTTAACAATTAAATAATTTATTGACAGCGGGTCGACCACAAGTACTGCAGATTGAGACTAAGCAAGTTCCACGCGCAAGTAAACCAGAAGTTGTACAAAGCGATGGTAATCCTTCAAAACTTAATATTAGTCTTGTTAGCCGATGGCTTTACAGAACATGCTTTATGCTTAAATCACCGATGAAAAAAATTCGTTTCGTGGCACGCATGCAGTTTAAACTAGCTTAAAATCATTTTATTGTATCCAAATCATTTAAATGTGTATCATCCATCATAATCCTGGCTTGAATTTGAATCAGGGTTTTTCATCGATTCTTGCTTTCTTTTTTTGCTTGTGTATTATATATCTATGTATATGTGTAAATCTACTTCCGGGACTTTTACTTTCTCCCTATGCATGTATGCTTTAATTTAATTTTAATTAACAATTCATTTTTTTGAGCATGTGTCTATATATTACTTTTTGGAACTGGCATTGTTTTCAGCAAATGATTTGCCAGATCCGTATGTAGCTCGTTCAAAATCTGCCCGGTTTCCCCGTGAATGTAAGTTTGATGAACGACTAACAGAATGCTTTTTTATACATACTTTTTTGGTTGGAAATTTTAATTTTTTTTACTTTGCATGAACAAACTTTTTTATTTTTGTGCCTGCCTTATTTTTTATTCCAATCCATTTCCCACGATTCCAGTGGAAAACAAGCTTAGACAAAGGCGCTGGTCAGGCGAAACTCCTGGTAAAAGTAAGTGGATGATATGATATGCTCATGATGAAAATCTGATCTCTTCTTTGGACAAAATATGAGACCTTTTTTTAATTCTTTAGCTTTCATTTGTTTATTTTATTGCACGATATAAAAATAACCCAATGCTCTCATGCAACGCTGTGCAATGCACGATTACTTCTTACTGTTTATCCTTTTTTTACTGAAAGTGCCACTACGTGTATTATATTCTTTGTAAAAGCGAAGCGAATGAATTTCATGGCAAATCGTAGTTTTATTATATATATTATATGTGCGTTCTAAATGTGACCTCCCTGTTTGCAAGGTGAAGCTGCTGTCAACGGCGAGGAAGAAGCTCATCCAAGTCACGAGCCCGTAAGTTAACGCAAAAGTACTTGAATTCCGTAATTTTTAAATTAAAAGCTATATTATTTTAAAGCATTGTTTCTTTCACTATTTGTTGCAGGGATCCCCAGTGAAAGATATTTCGACAGAGGACTCCTCATCGAAAGCGACTGAGAAGAAAAAGAAGAAGAAAGGACTTAAAACGCCCTCCTTCCTGAAGAAGAAGAAAGAAAAGAAGAAGACGGACGAGTCGTAAAAAAATTTTTAAAGAAGGAAGAAAACTCTTAAAAAGTTAAAGTTTCGTAGACTTAAGAAATATATAATGGTGGTATGGTGTTGGTGGTGTTTCTAATGCTTTCATCAGTTTCCTTTAATACATACATACATAATTTTTCTCATCAAGCTGAATAGACATACATAAATATATATATATCTATTAGTATTTAACAATTTTCAAATGTTTCCTCTGAGAATTGATCATCGATGCTATGCAAAAGCTTTGAGTCATGAGGACCATACCCGACCCAAGCCAAGTCACTTCAGACTAGACCACCAGCAGCAGCAATTCAAGAAACATTTTTAAGTCCCCTTACTACAGTGACTCACTCACTCAGTTGACGTGTCTTCAATATCATAGGAAACTCTGAAACGTCATCAAACGAATTGTTTTCCTGGTCGCCGCGATCTATCTATTGTGAAAGAATGAAAGTGGAATGAGAACTGTAGACGCTACACAAACAAATATTTCATGCCGCCTGTCTGTTTGAAAATATGCTTCCAAGCCAATAATTATTATTACAATACATATGATAACTACATATATGCCAGCAAGAAAATAATATCGTGAAGTTCGTCGTTTTTTCCCAAAAGGAGTAAAATGCTGTTAAAGTTTCTAGCAATATTAATTACTTAAGAAGAACCCAATTAAACTATTATTATTAAGTAGCTAGTTTAATTACTATGCAACAATGAATGATGATGATGATGACACGAAGGCCGCTAAAAGCTGCTCTAAAAACAACTAAGATATATATTATTATTGACATTTTTTTCTTTGCTCTTTTTTCTAAAAAACAAAGTCATTTGTATTTGTATAGTTTTATGACATGACATGACAAAGTCAAAAAATATTAATGTAAAAATCGAGTACGTGACTATTAAGGAAATTATGATTCGCCATTGAATTCTTGAAATACTGAGGACATTTATGCATTTTTTAGCCATATTTTATGCTACTACCTTCCAAGAATTTTAAATATGCAACAGCTATACAAGCAACTGCTGAAGCTGCATGACATACCTATTTACCTTTAAAAAAATGCTATAATAACGTAATTTATATTTACCTACCTTATACCTACTTCACTTGTTGAAAGAAAAAAGATTATATTGCATTGTACCATGTACATGTTCATTCATACTTTACCTAATTTAAAAAAAACTGTTTTAATTAATTATTATTAGCCTATTAGATTTAGCTTTAGTTTACTTAATTACTTAGTAAGTGTTTTTAGTAATGTAGACTTTGCAACAACAATTACAGGATTTAGTGACAAACCAGTTTTCAGTTTTGAGTAGCTGCTATATACCTAATTATTATTTACCTTTTTGTGTTTACTTTTTTTGTGCAACCTAATTTTTTCGAGATAAAGACGAAGATTGAAACAAGTTTGCTATTTAAAAAAAAATATCAAGTAGACTACAAAGACAATTTACTTATTTTTGTTGTTCCTTATTTTTGAGCGTGAAAGTACTACGTGTCGTCGTGGTATTTGGCATCGAATCCAATCCAGATCCAGACGTCAAAAAATATTGAAAGTGCAACTGCTAACTGCCGTAATTACTTATTTTTTTGACCATGGCTCATCTAAACTTAAATGCATTGAATCTAGATTTAATGTTTAGGTTAAATCTCAAAATGTGAGTTGGTACTATAGTTTGTTGTTGAGTGTACGAATATCTGTTTTCTCTTGTAATGGGGTACGCATTGAACCGGAAACATTGCATGGCATTTCTCAAAATTTCTATCTAATGTATATTATGTAATTGTTCCTAATTAATGCATGCTGCTACTTTTCTTCTGGCTTTTGTCTTCAGGAATTCCTAAGCGTTTTTGTCACACTGAAAAAGAGTGAAAGTTGCAGACCATTCAACTTGCTAGGAAGAACTCTTGTTCGTATGAAAAAGGAACAAAACTTAATTTCACTCGTAGAAAACATCCTTGATTTCATGATTTCACAACACTAAATCCTAAAATTATTGCACTCGCACCGTTTTCTGATAAGATGCTGCATGTCACATGTGATAGACTACTGTTTAAAAAAATAATGAAATAATAAAAAAGACCGGGTAAATGATGCGTCATTCATCATCATCATAACTTCCTATTATGACAAGTGAAAGTATTTTTAAAAGGAAGCATTTCTCAAGAAAATACTGCCTTTTTCTATAGACCAGTCACTCTTTTCTAAATGTATCTTATCTTAAGTATAATTAAATAGCTTTCAGTATGTCGTCGTGGAGTATCTGAAACTTTTACATTCAGAATGAAAGAAGTGTATTTCTACCTCCATCTGTAATTATATGTATTACTAAGTACCATTTACCTTTTTAATTACAATGCGCCTAATTAAATATTATGTCATTACTTTCTCCTGCAAAAGCCCCCAAAATTGCATATGAAGTAGCAACAGTCTCAATATGGAAACTCGTACACACTGCCATGATATGATCATATTTTAAATTGTACGAATTTCAGCATTCTTGTTCTTGGTGAAGCCAGATTCTACTGCAATCAATTTTAAAACAACCAGAATTTCAAGAGAGTAGAAATATGAACTACTTTCTCTTCAGAAAAAACATTGCCTATGAAAAACATTTGTACGTGATTACTATCTATCTATCTATCTATCTATCTATCTATATTCTCTGTTATTAGTACTGTACTACTCACTACTACATTACTGTGAACGTTAGGTAATATTTTATAGAGAATGAAAATCAAATCAATACACGCGTCCAACAAAACAATACACACGCTCAAGTATTCTACCACTAAACTGTTTTTTCGTTTCTTTTCATTTTAGAGGAACATAAGAGCTGACTAAGGGATCTAGTGAGTATTTAACCTAAGGTCACGCGATACACAATTGAATTGAATGACTCGAGGATAATTTAAGGCGTCAAATTCAAATCCCCATGCTTTTGAATTTCGCGCCTATTTTGAGTGTTCGCGGCTCTCAATTCACTGATTGTACAGCGTAGCCTTAACACGTATGACGTAGAGCAGAGCATAAAACGCACACACAAAATTCTTTGGTGAACTTCCTACCTAGAGCCTAAATTGAAAAAGTCAAAATCATGCCACTTTAAAGATAAGTCAAGTGTTGGGGATTGAGGAGGAATAGGATTTTTGAACTCTTGAAAGATGATATGTAATAAATAATAAATGATTTAAGAATTTTCCGTGAAACTTAATCAGCTTTCGCAAAAAAATTGATAAGGACATCACAGCAATGGTTGAAGGAATACGTATTTTACACTTAAACACATCGTTTTTGCCTGCGTGCATGAATTAAATTTTACTGTTTCGAAAATAACCCCAGAAAAAATTTTTAAGAAAATTTACTTAGCGATGTTGAGAAACTGACAAATTGCAAACTAATTATTAGCTAGCAACCAAGGCTCTTATTGGATCTTCAAAAAATAATAATATTTGATTGGTGCTTTGTGAATGGGCTGTTTATGATATAATTGTTACAAATTTATTGTGTACGTATTTTTAAGCATCCATTCAATGGAAAACACTAACAATTACTATAAAGCTCTTTTTTAAAAGAATTTTAATATTAACTATGTCGCTAAATATTGACTACGCTTATAAAAAGGATAAAAAAATTGTTACGGTTACACTGACGTTTCTTAATACGATTGTCGATTGGCCGAAGAAGGAAAGAAAGGTGAAGCGATTATAGGTATTTTGAAAAGAAATGATGATGGTCAAGGAGACAGACAACCGATTTATTTTAATTCTTTGCACTATGAATATGACAGATTCTATGAAAAATTAGTGAGCCAAGCCAGGTTACAAAGGTTTTAAATCAAAAAGGCAAGAATTGTGTGCCGCACTAAATGAGAATAAGACGAGACGACTAACATTCTTGCATGGTTAATTTACTCTTTTTTGGAGTTTTTCGAAAGTTTCAGTAGGGTTTACCATGTTCATGTTTGAGGCTTAGAGGTAAAAATGCTGCTGGCGTCCGATCAGGATAAATTTCGTGCCAACGGACAAAAAAATAATTACAAAAGAAACATTTAAAATAAAATCTGTTCACTGCCTCATGATGAAAAACAAACAGAAAAATGTTCATTGTCATAAATGCAATATTTATGACCTCAATAAATACTATAAAAGTTACGTACGATATGTGAAGAAATTTCCACACACTTTCCATTCAAAAACCCAACATGCATACATGCAATTTCCGGAATAGGATCGAAAAAATGTCTACTGTCTACATTTTTTGTTTACTGTAATGGAAAATTATGTCTTTCAGGACTGAAGTTACAAAGAGTGAAAAAAATAAACAGCAAAACAAGAATTTAAATAATACTGACAACGAGAGGAAGGATGATTAGAAAGCACGAAAATTTCAGAGGTTTTTTAGGAATGTATTTTCTACCAAGCGACGGGGCAAAATGATACAAAAAAAGAAGTGTAATACATGAAGGCGTCAAGAAAAGTGAAATACTTAAATTCATGTTGTTTCATTTTCGCTTTATGCTTAAGCAGCTTCATGCTTCATATTCACCAAGTGAAAGTTGAGGAGAAAGTAGAAAGCTTCTATGCACTTCCGATTCGAAGTAGGAGATTATAAACATAACATAAACTGTGCTTATGTATTGTATTATGCTACTTACCTGCTGAAAAACGTTTCCCCCGTCATTTTTTTATCCAAGGCAAGCCAAAATGAATTGACTAAACTTGTTAATTAAAAACGAGATTTCTGCCAGTGACTGTTACAGATATTTTAGAACCTTCACGAAGAAGGTTTTTTATTGGAAGAAAAGGACTAAAACCTGACGAGAGAATGCTCCTGAAAATAATGTGTTACTGAAAGCGAATCTTTTTTCCCCTCTTGTGTCGCTGAAAGCTTCAATTGAGTTTCCCTTTTGAAATTGAATCTTTTAAAAACATTGTTCCACTTTAGGTATTTACTCACGTTTAAAACAAATCAGGAGAGAAATGAATTACATTATGCATACTTACTTACTCACTTTCCAAGTGTCAGTTTGTATTGTATTGTAGGCAAATTAACTATTTTGGAATGGATACATAATTAAGCATTTTGGTAAAGAAGGATTTTTTTAGGGAAAGGAAGGAAAGCTATATAAAACTTTTAAGACATTTGTATGTACTTCGTACGCATTACTTTTACTATACATTATTCGCCATTCGCAATTCTTCTGACGGAAACGTAACGACTATGACAAAAGTGAAAGCAAGCATAAAAGAAATTCTTCAGATGTGTTATAAAAATCCTCAAGCATGATGATGAGATGAAATGAATGGATTGACTAACATAAGAAAAAATGTTCACGATGATATCCTGGTTTCTCACAAGATATATTTATTGTCAAGGAAAAAAACATTTGCTACGACTGCCTTTATTAGATTTAAGGAGTAAATTAATTCATAAATTAAATGACTAACTATATTATGTATCATGTTATTATTATTGCTATATAATTCTATACAGCAAGGAATGAATTTTTTTCGAAGAAAAAATTTACACATTTAAGATGAAATGTTTATGTAAGCAACTAACTCTAATTTATGCATACAATGTTTTGTTTTAGCTGAAAAAATTGGCATCATGAATTTTTTTCAGATAAATTATATAAAGAAAATAATTTATATTTAATTCTGATCATGAGGAAAAAAATTCATAGCTTTTGGTAAGCGATGATATGGTTCAAGCTACATACATACATATTTATACAAATTTTTCATTGTCGCCATTATGTATTCCCAGTAGGGTAGCTCAGAAATGTGCTAAGATGAGGAACAGTGAAGATTGACAGATTGATTTTGATTATAATATATATAAATAGTGGAGAAACGTGAGTGAGGAGGGCTGAGGAAAAGGTTTTTTTGAGTGGTTTTATACTTGGAATTAAAATTTTGCTGGCTAAGATGATAATAATTTATTATTTTAAAAAAGGATTTTCAATAAATATGCGTGTGCAAGCAAATTACATTGCAGTGAAAATGTTCCTGCTTCAGCTAAATACATACAAGTTCCGTGATGGTTGTGCTGTAAAAGCGCTTCTCTTATTTGAAATTACTTTAAACTTCACCTAATAAGTTTTAAGTAATTTTACACCCAGCTATGGACCAAAACATTTCATCATTTACCGTGGTCATCATCACATTCTAATTATTTTATGAATTCACGGGATTTATTTCTTCATGAAAATGCAATGCTATTACTATTTACCTAATCGATTTTATGCAAAATATATGCTGGCTCAACAAGGCATTATATAGCATAGGTAGTTGAATACCTATGGATGCAATATTCAGGAAGATGATCACGCAGCGCAGGCATATGTAATGCACGTTGCTATAAAAAGTAAAATAATTCATTACAATTTTAGGAAGGTAATATTGAGTTCAGTTTACATATTATTCTTTTAATTCAATAAGGGTGAAAGTTCCTTTGCAATAAAACTATTTTTTTTGAATTATTCCTGCAAAACAATGTAATTTTTTGATGCTGTTAAACAGGTATACCATGTAAATGAATTTATTTGTCTTAAAAAATACTAGATATTGTTTCATGATCTTCATGATTGGAAATAAAAGAGCCTCCTTGCGAGTGCGATGCTTTCTTCAGAAAAAAAATAATTTTGGTCAGAATTATGTGGTTTTTTCTCTCAATATAAATGCTTCATAGTATTATTTTTATTTCAATTCATATTTACCTACTACACAGTTATTGTAAAAGACGATATACATACATTATAACATTAAATACATCAAAAAGGGTTCAGAGAGTTAACATCGATTGTCAGCAGTGGTTTCATTTGATAAGTATTTATTCATGATTCAAAGTTATATAATATTATTCGCATAATCAATTTCGAATTATGGAGGAAATGAGTTTCAAAGCTGCTATTACATTAAATAGATTAGTATTCTTACTTGCATGAAAATGCATTTTAATCATCTAAGGCTAATAAGTACTGGCTACCCTTGCAAAAGTTTGGCTTGTATTAAAAACTATTTCACCTTTAACATGCATATAATATATAATATACAAATCTCAAAAAGTTTGAATGAGAAAATTGAGAAACACAAGAGAAACTAGATGGCATCCAATTCTTTTTTGCCCGCAAAAAATCTACAAACAATTTTAATACTTTCCATGGAAGCATATATATACCGAACCGGCATGATTTTAATTCGAAACGAAAGTCTGCTTGAATCAAAGAATTGAATAAAATCGAAACACTGGCATGATATACTTAAGCGGATATTAATATTAAATTGATTTTTAAAATGGAATCATAATAAGGTAAGGTAATGTATGTAGCATCCCTGTTTCTTTTGTAATATTTACGAGATAGAATATATGTATGATATAGACAATATAATTTCCACTCCTTTCTCTTCCCCTTACAGGCTAAAAGATGGCAGGAAACTATTCAAGCCAGAATAGTCGACCACATAAAAACTAGTTTTTTTCATCTCTTTAAATTACGAATATTACAACATTGCTACCTTCTACACTTTATATTTGTCGCTATATTGATTGCACCTGCATACACATATTTTGCGTTAATTTAAATAAGTTTAAGTAAGTACTTCAAAAATTAGTAAATTAGCGTTTTGAATCATTATTTTTTGTTCTTCTTGATAATTTCAGAATTATGTTCCAGATTTGAATTTCCAGAAAAGCCCAAACACGTTTCATCAATATATATTTATATTTCAGTTAAGCCCGGAGTTTCCATTTTAGTTCGTACTCATACATATAAAACATTTCAGGAGTTTTTTTTTGAATCTGCATCATCAAGTACTCTAGTTTCGATTAATTTTATCAAATACAACGAATTGTGATTAGAAGAATACTACATTAAATTTCAACTTGTACGAGCCACCAAAGCTCCAAATTTATGATTTCATCGAATGCACAAAAATTGGTCCGTTTCAAACGTCTACTTTATTGGTTGTAAGTAATTCATATGAAATCGACTTTGGTCAAAAAAAAATCAAAACTGATTTGCAATGGAATTGGAATTAATCAAATGATTTTGTCGGAGCTAGAGCTACATAATATGTATGTATGTATTATGCAAATGAACGAGAGAACGACCAATAAGCTGTAGCTGAAAGATAAATTTGGGGCTGTGGTTTTCCTAAAAGTTAAAATTCAATGATAAAGTACTTCATAACTTTACCTAGACTAGACTACATAATATACAATAGAAGAAGTACTGGAGAAAACTTTGTTTGTTTCTTGTGCTCTTTTGCGGAGCGTCGCTACTCCTTTTCTTTTACACCATAGCACACTTCCGACAGCCGAGTTAATATTTACAAATACAAATACAATATTTAATTAAATTAGTGTAAGACATCAAATGAATGCTAAATACAGTTTTATATGCAACTTTATAAATTTTTACAATAACCCTTCTCCCATAATTTCGGTTTCGTAAAATGGCGAAAATGTGTGTGTCCAGCACTCTACTACTTTCTACACGCGTTCTACTTAAAATACCTACATTAATTACTATTTTGGAATAAAATCCTTGACATTAATATAATTTTACAGTCTGCAGTGTACCGTACAGCACCCACTCAGCCATCAGCACAATATTTATGTAATGTACACCAACAACCACAGAGTAATCATGAATCACATCCACATAACACATATTACCTTTTAATCTACGATTATCAATATCATTATAATATTATTTATATTATATTATTTGATTACGGTACATTAGCATAACGATAGATATTTTCGGGGCAAAGAGAGATTTATATATATTTTCGAAGAGAAAAAAAAACAATCGGCTATTTAACAATTTATTTATATATGGAGATCATTAAGTATGAGACATAAGTGACGCTTTGAGATCTGGAAAGTGAGGAGAGGACAAATTTAAACTGTATCAGATATCATATTATATCATTTCATCAATCAAGTTAATACATAATATGCTCTAAATCTATTCCAAAATAGACAAGAACCGAAGCACTAAAGGATTTAGGACTAAGACTAACTAAGATCTATCTTTTTTATAGAATATTATATAATATTTCAGAATAAAATTCCTTTTGTAGCTCCCGTGATGCAAGTAAGTAATAAAGTGACGTAATTAGTATAGTCCCACTTGTCATGGACAGCGAAGAACGATATTCGGATAAATTGAATTAGATACATATACTACTAAAAAGTTTTGTGTTCCGTGAAATGCTGGAATATATATTTGCATTTTCTTGGCTTGATTTGATGAATATGAATAGCTACAAAAGCAGCAAGTGAAATATTATATTTTGTTTCCTTTCCTCTAACAAAATTGAATTGAATTTGATGATTTAATTATTCAAGTCTTGACAGACGGAAGAGTAGCTTGCAGATTCAAGGTTTTGGTTCCTCATCAGAGTGTAATGAAATGACTACTACTTATTACGATGGCCGTATCGTGACGGTTACTGTTCTGGCTCTCTGTTCCATGGTTGCTTTTTTTGCTGACACTCACTGAAATGAAAAAAATGGAATTAGTTTTTTATTTGTCACCGTCTGTCTTGTGGAATTCTCTAGAAAAAAACATATTACTACTAGTACTACAGTTAAGCTGTATTTTTTTCAAGCAATGCAATACATATCGGTGGAATTGAACAAGCACAGATTATAAATTGGTATATTAGCAATATTTTTTGGACAACGTTCAGAATCTAAATGAAGCGAAATGAAATGAATGACCATAAAAATAGGAGAGGAAAAAAAAGCATAATATAATATTAGGACTAGGACCTGTGAGCATATAAACCCGAGCTATGTATGTAAGTGTAAGTCAATGCTGGAATCTATGATCCTTCCAGCACTAGAGCTCTGGAAGACATCCGCATCATTTCTGGAACAGAGAAATTAGGTGAGTATGTTAGGTTAGAGAGCTTGAAAAACAGCTAGAAAGCGAGACTAAAAACAATACGCGAAATTGATAGTCTTTTATATTGCTTGAAAAAATAACCATCACCAGGTCTAGATCTAGTAGGGGAAAAAATCATAAGGCAGAATTTATATTTATTTTGAGGACGACTCTGACTTGACTTCCTTTTCCCACCACCGAATCCTACTCTACTGATACATGTGTACCCCCGAAAAAAAATCAGAAAAATATATTGTACCTCATCCCAATCACATCCGTCCCTTGTATAAAAAAACTTTTCTAAAGAAAAACATCATCATCATCCTCTTCTACGCGTGAAATTCTGCAGTTTCCTCCAAACACTCGACTTCCTTAAAGTTCGCCCGCAATTTTGTTTTCGCCTTGCCCTGTGTGATTATACGAATTTGAAGATATCATAATCAGGATATTGGAAAATGTCTTCTAAGAACATATGGTAGCTATCTATTAGGTCAAAAAGAATATCCACTTCAAAGATAAATTTTTTCTTCTCATTATTACGACTTCCGGAGAAAACGAAATTATTCTTTGAGTCATTACTTTTTATATTGAATTTGGAACGGAGAAAATATAATTCCAAATGAGTTGAGATTGTGGCGTTTTTTTCGCATGGGGAATAGGGACCTTATAAAACAGAGCTGAATTGGATATTATTATGATGATGTGTAATAAACGCATCTATTTTGGCTCTGACATAATAATTTTAGATGAAAAATGCGAAGCAAAACTTCAGCAAGATAACTGCTCGGACTTCGCTACAAAGTTTTTACTTTTATTCATTCGAATTGCTCCATAGAACCTTATTGGTAGTGTAATTGTAATTTCTCCCCAGAGCAAACTTTCACCGTGCTCAATTTTAAGCGTCTGGCTCTCCATTTTCGCAAATAACGTTTATATTAGTATTTTGTTGTGATCAAAAAATATATTTCATGTTCGCATTCGGAAGCAAAAAAAAGAACTGGATGATTTGGGAGGCGTGCCAACCTGTCCATTCCACTCTGGACTATAATCATAATCATAAACATATAACATAACCGCATACGTCAAAAATCATTTCTCGCACTTGTCGGGTAAATACCTAATACTCATACTATAATATAATAGCTCGCAGCTCTCGTCGTCACGCTATTCAACAATGGGTGTAGGGAGGACAAGTATGGATTGCCCAAATCATAAAAACCACCACACTACCTAATTTTATTGATTGTTTTTCATTAGGATCAAAAAAATTATTCTTGAAATGTATAGTACTTACTAAAAAAATATTCATTTTCTCTCTCTCTCTCTCTCTCTCTCTCTCTCTCTCTCTCTCTCTCTCTCTCTCTCTCTCTTTCTCTTCACAATGCATTTCGTTCTCTTGCCAATATTACCTGGGTAAATCTCGCCAGCCTCGGTCGGAATCCACCTGTGCGATACGGAGGCCTCCTAATCCGTCTATTGCAACACACACAAATGACGCGGCCGAAAGCCCTGAAAAAAAGGAGAGGAAACCCCACAATCAGAATCAGAAGAATACATAATTATATACGTATTTCTATAAAAATTGATAATAGTGTATTCATTTCATTTTCCGTTTCATTTTCCCCCCTTCTGCATTCCTTCTTCACCACAAAAGCCAGAACCAGGCAATCATTCAAAAAGTGAGCAAGTCACAATTAAAATTAAAAGCCCTATTCCTCCCAAGTCTGCTCTCCAGCAACCAGAACTATGTATGTAGCAACACAATGCCTTTTTGCTTTCTCCGGAGTTATGTGATACGCCTGGCATGGCTTGGCCTGGCCTGGCTTGCTCTAAGAACTGGAGCGAAAGGCAACCCCAAAAACATAGCACTTCATTATGAAAAAGACCATTTAGTTTAGTAGATGCGGTTTTCCCCTTTAGTTCTCCCCTTATCTTCCTTTGTCTTGCTTTCTCTCTCACAAACTTTCTCCAGTCTAGAGACTACTGAGGATGAGGATGATTACGTAACTATAAACCGAGAAGAAAAAAATATTTTATAGGAAAGCTTCAGGATGGCTTAGGTTTTCCTTTTCCTCTCTTCTTCTTCTTCTTCTCCTCCTCCTCTTCTGCTCCGGCTTCTTCTGCAGTTGTGGAGAAATGTGCACGATGGGAATTGGACTGGCTTGATTTCACTCGGCCAAACTGAAATAACTTATTCTTTTCTCTTGTTCATGTTCATTCATTTATCCCAAATGCTCTTATCTCGAAACGAACCTCTTTAAATGAAGCGAGTGACTGATTGTGAATTCGAGAGTGAGCATTAAAAACCAGTCAGTCAGTCAAGTCAGTCTCCCTTCACGGGAAATGGGATTTTCGAGAGGAGAGGAGGGAGGAATGGAATGGAATGAGAGATCTGGTCTTTACACTTTAGACGCTTCTCTGCAATAATAATATCTCCTTTTTGTTTCACGGTTCCCACTCCCACTGGAATTTACGAACATCACCATCGCTACCACTACTTAACTAAGTAATACCCACTCTGTTTTCTTAAAGCCAAAGGCTGAAAACAATAGAAAATATTACATGGCTTAATTAAGCATCTTTGAATTCATGAGGGGAAACGCGGAAATGTACACACGGAAATATAATTCTTTTTTCTACGAATTAATTTAATTCCTCAATGTCGTGGGTGTATTTCGTAATTCAAAATTGAGCCCAAGGCCGTCGTGAAGTAAAAATTCAAAGTCATTTTTTACCATATCGAACAAGGACATTTTAATGTATATTTACAACCATATGGTTTACAACCCGTGAAAACGATCCACCCATCCATCCAATTAGACAGTGACGACGGAAAGGAAATGGTGACGTCTGGTTTAACTTGAAATTTTTCAGTTCAGGAAAATTAATGAACTCACGAGATAACATTTTTAGGAGAAAGTGGCTTCCATTCCCAGCCTCAGTCGGCACAAATCTCATTTATTTTTTCAATTTAAATTTCAAATTAGATTATTAGGTAAAAAGCAAACTTTCATGCGCATTAAATTCTTAGAATGCACTTGTTTTAAATAATTATAAAAGCAGAATCCAATCCCAAAAAAAGAAGCAGTTTTCCACCTGAAAATGTTCCCTTGTCAGAGTAGATATATTTCCTTCCTTCTGGCATAAATGATGGTCTCTGACTGAGGACGAAGGAATTTCTTTAATATGAACATTTTCTAGAAAAAATAAATAAACGAAAAGAAGGGCCACTGTACTAATGTCTCGGCCATTAGCGAAGCTTTTGTCGGTCGTTGTATTTAGGTACCGACAGAGAACAGAGAGGGGCGATCTTGATAACTTCCATGTTTCCACACATTATATCTATTAGCTGAAGTGAGTGAAGTAGGAGGAAAGGAAAGAAGGAGAAGAAAAACAACATCATCTTTTTTTCCTAGCAAAAATAGTAGCGAAGTTAAAGCCAAGCCAAGCCAGCATAGCATAGCACGTTCATTCATCGGAAGACTAAGCGAAAAAAAGGCCATGGCGTGGTCATGCAAGTGGCAAGTGGATCGTGCTGACAGTAACAAAACAATAAGTTGCCTGTGTCAGCTTAACCAACCGTGATCTTTGTCGAGCTCATTCCTTTTCACCCTCCTTCCTTCTTTATTTCAGTGTTGCAGCAAATGGGGGAAAAATAAAGAAAATAGAAAATGAATGATTCTCTTTCCATTCCAACTTTTAGGTACATATCGGCATCGACTCACTCAGTTTTGCCATGTCCAGTTTTCCATGCCCATTGTCGACTTTCTCTCGAAGAGGAGAAAGATAAACAGAAAATGGGCAACTTTTTTAAAAAATTAAACAAAAGGGAAGCCCTTCCAGGATTTTCTGAAGTCACCTGAACAAGCTTAAACAAACGAGGTGGCATGTGGCATCGAATTGCGGAGCTCAGATTTTAGTTCTCGTTTAAAAATTTAAAATTAAAACTTTAAGAAAATGGTCTTTTCACTTCCGCATTCATTTAAATACGTCTTTATTAATTCACGCATTCCAAGCCAAGCTAAGCCCTGCATCTGAAGAGAGAGACATGACCGTCAACGTTAAGAAAAAATCTCTGAGTGGAGGACGAGGACGGCTTGGTACGAGAGGAGGAAACAGGAAGACATTGCGAAAAAAATAATAGTTTCTAAACTTTCCCATCCTGCTCCAGTGTTCCACAACCACCACCACTCCACTCACTCCACATCATGTTCCACTTAATGAAAGGTCAAAGGAGGAGAAAATATTTATGATATTTTCCTTTTAAACTCGGAAAGATTTATGGTACTCCCCCCTCTTTCTCTCTTCTTTTTTTTTCTTGGATTTTCCCAACATTTTTCCTCTCCTGATGTTGTTCTTAATGCCAAGGAAAATGTACTCTTGCTCTATACTCTCATCTACTCAGCTTCAGGGGAAAAAAATTCAAATTAATTCGGAAACAAGGAACAGCAGCAGCAACTGCATCCTCTCTTCGTATCGTATTGACAACATTTTCTGCACAAGTGACAGAGCGGGACATCTCCTTGTCTTCAAATAATATATACGCAATATAATGTATGCATTTCGCTAATTTTATTTTCGCCAGCTTAGCCATGTCTTGGCTTGGCCTGGAGAGTTATGGCCTCTTGAAAATATAGCCTCATTCTCATTTCCAAAGTAAAACTTTGAGAGCAACAACGAAAACAACAACTTCAGCTAAATTTAATTGAATTCTTTTGTGAGAATAGCTAATTCCAATTCACACAAAAATGCAAATGTGTGAATTTCCCTTCACTTCTGGAGGACCTTCCTTACACTCGCCGATCCCATTTTTACAATATATTTCTTTTTATTTAAATGGATAAAGGAGGATTATATATCCCGTGAATAGGAAGCGATGAGTATTTTTTCTCTACAAACAATTATGTTTTTTGCGTCTCTGATTTCCCTGTATATATTTCATCAAGATTAATTACAGCAATTATGGGCAACTTATGTTTCATTTGCGATGGAGGAACACGACAACGGATCCCATAGCACAAACGATGACGACGGCACAAACACACTACGCTTTCCTCTGAGGAATGAGGAGGTTCAGGCAGAGGGACAGGAATCGTTTGAAATACAATGACTATGACAACCTACATGATATGATGATCATATAATCGCTTTCATGTCCTTAATAATATTTTGTGGAGTGGAGTAATGGAGGGTGTGTGTTGGAGGACGCCATCATGATGTTTTCGGATTTCGAACGAGGAGACAAAAAGTTGAATTCGTGTCCCCTTCTGCCTCCCATGATAATTAAAACTATCCAAAGTTTCCAGAGAGGAAATTGATGAGGACTCATTAAGTATTTTCTAGGGAAGATTTGGAATTCCCCATACCAAGAAAATTAAATGTCACGCCCTTGATTCCCCGATTCAAAATGTTTTCGAGGTCTTCTTCGAACATAAGAAAGCGTAAGCACAAGAATCCTGATGCAACGCAACCCCAGCTCAAATGGAGACGAAATACAAATCCTCTCCTCTCATTTTCATTGAAATTGGGAGATTGCAGCGAGAAGGCAAAATAAGGAATTTGCGAGACGCGAGAAATCCCATTTCGCCAAACATTCACACAACTCTCATGCAAATTTACACTAGGAATTTTCACCTAATGGCATAATATGATATTAGGCATTTTGCTAAACAAACAAATCTCTTGGAAGAATTAGTACTTAAGGCGATATTTGACCTGGTCTTTTGTCGGTCTTGTAACTTCCGCGAGAGGAGAGATCAAGAGAGGAATCGCAGCAGGAAAAAAAATCACTTTTGGCAAACGATCGACGTCTTAAAGGAATAAAAAAAGGTTTAGAAAATCGCGATCCGTTTTTTGCAGAACTTTTGCTTTCACTTTTCCCTCCTTCTTCTGCCTCTGTGCATTTCCTATAAATGCTAATTTCCGTTCAGGTCACTTCCCTTCAGCTGCAGTTAAATTAGACGAAGGAAATCTATAGCCGCATTCAAATAAAAAGTTTTCAGATGAATTATTAGGATTTAATGGTTCTATCATGACGTGCGATAGGATTTAGGAATGGGAATCGGAGCTTGTAAAGGAACAAATGAAATGAATGAACATTTTCTCACATTTAGAGACTTAACCTAACAACGCATACAGATGCATTGCAGGATGCAGATCGCATCGCTCAACAATCTTTAAACTCCACAGGAAAAGTTTCACAGACTTCTCGGTTTTCATACCTAATATCCCCACTTGTCTAAAAAATAATTTCATTTGGAAAAAAGCTCTTGTCAACGAAGAGAAAAGTTTTTCCAAAACTTGGAAAATCTTAAAGCAAGAAGCTGCAAGCTCTGAAGTTTGATAGCCCATTAAAACACTACGTGGCTTGGTTTAGCTCAGACCAGGCCAGGCTGTGATTTTCACGACACCGACCGACACCCTCCCTCGCGTCTTCCAGTCCCAACCATGCAACTTCAACAAGTTAAGTAAAATAGACTTTGGTCTTCCGTCTTTTAGCTTTATATCTACTAGACCTAAATAATTTCGTTTTTATCCTCCGGGCGTAAACTATTTTTCCCTGTCAAGAGGATTAATTTTTTTTGTTGAAATATTGCATACAACTTCGCTTGACTTGCCTGCCTACCGGGCATTTTTTATCAGTCTCATGGTCTAGCGGGTCGCTTTAGGTTTAGTAGCGTTTAGTCCAGTCCAGTCTAAGTCTAATCATTGTTGCCCTTTCCATCATCGCATATCCGATCGAATCAAGCCCCTGCAAATCCGAGAATGTACTTATGTAAGTCTATGTCAATGATAATCCTCCGCCGAAGGAAATTTTAGGTGTCTCCGTCTCTACATTCCAGTACCAGTAACTGTTTTTTTTCATTTGACTCTTGGCCAAGTTTCGATTTCCCCATAAAATCCGATACATCTGTATTCATTCCAATGAATTTGTTCCTCCTCAAGCGACTAGACTATAGAACAACTTTATCAGACTCGTAAAATATGTGAGAATCGAATTCGATATTATTATGGAGATCATATTATTGTGTATTTGTATTGTTGTATTTATTCTTCGAACAGCAATAAAAAAAATTGCAAGGGGATAACATACATAAGAGGTTACATTACATGAAGACGAGGCTCTCCCTCCTATACAGTGCATTTTTTATTTAAAAAATTAGTCTGTCTAGTTTTTAGCTCCTCAATGGGCTCGATTTTCCTTGAAAACGTTGGTATAGTTCACAGCTGCAGCTGCCTGAGCCTGACTTTGGCTTGGCTTCGTTTGACATGACTTGTGTAAACAGAAAAAAAAAGAATTCATTTTTGTACAAACATTGGCACTGGCTTTGGCACACTCACTCCTCCTATATTAGTATTCCGCAAGGGAGAAGATGTATGTATGTATGCATTTCTAGAAGAGGACTTGGGAGTTGCGTTGCATGCAATCAATGAGGATGTTGATGTCGAATCCACGTCGATATCCTCTAGAGCCGGAGCCGGGCACACAATTTTTCATGGAGGGAAGAAAGGAGTCACGCTATGATAACATATCATAATCCCTATTATTCTATCGAGAGAGCTGTGAGCCTGATTACGCTAACAACGTCTAAATCCCCGATATGACTTTGAATGACGAAGATAACTTTCACGATGACATTTTGTTTGTTTAAAGGAGATGTCGATGAATGAGTGAAATGTTTCCATGATATTTTTGCTCTGCTTACTAGCTAGACACTAGAAGAGAACGCGCTTCATTAAAGGGAAAACGACCTGCAGCATACATACAATGAGCCATAATATAGTTCTCAGGTGTCTCACACTCTGATTTTCTCTCCATGACGGATTACATTTTTACACGTCAGAATTCTAAAAGCTTGGAAATGATCGATAGACGCTACTGGATTGGACTGACTGAGAATGCTGAGTTTGGATTGACTGAAATAGTAAGTAAAAGTCCTCCTTGTTAACATGTGTACTGTGTACACATCCAATTTAACCTTATTTTCCGAATATTCCGAAAAGGCAATATCTTCGTTGCTTCGTTATTTAGGATCATGGAGTATAACGTAGATTGTGGATACTTATGTTTTTGTGCTGTTAGTCATAGAGATTTCTTAAGTCCGTCCGTCCGCTCGATAGATGTAACTTCTGAACTTGAAGGGAATCGAATTTTTAATTCTCAAACGATTGCTCACACAAATATCTCGAGTAAATTGGTTAATGAGAGCATTCGGTTGACTTATTCAATCGCTGCAAACCGTTAAAAGTTAAACTTGGACCTTAGGAGAGACTCGCTTATACAGGTTTTCTGAGATTACAAATCACCTGAAAATGGCAAATTTGAAGTAAGATGCTTCCTTAACACTTAAGTTCCGGCATCTGCTTAAAAAATAGCTTTTGCTTTTAAAAAGTCAATA
>JAHZNI010001597.1:0-10951 GCA_027744415.1 Seira ritae | reverse complement strand
CGGATAGAGAGGAGCCCCTGGGGCAGGTGATACAGAGTGGGGCGGCAATCATTGTCGAATTCGATGATTTCTCAGAGGTTCGGTAGAGGTGTCGCTGACCTGGCCTCCCGTGTGGAACAGCGATGAAGTAGCTAAAGGAAATGGTACATTCATTCGATAATTTATATACTGATTCATAAGAAAGATTTCACCTACGATTCCGGATTAATCTATGGATTCTCAAAATTTAATATGAATGGCGTCAAAGTATACAAAAAATTTAGGTCATCTATTGTAGATGACTTACATATTTTGCGAGGATTGGTCCCAAGCTACAATCTCCGTGACCTCAAATGGTCCATGAGTGATTGGAATCTCGCTACCGCTGCTCACGTTCAGCCACACAATGTGTCGAAAATGGCCAGCGTCACCATCTTTCCTGGGTATCCGCATCAGACAACTCCTCCCATCCGCGGAGAAATGCGGGGGCTCGATGAAATCAAGCCAACTACTATCGGGAATCAGGACGGTGTAGACCTGGAAAAAGCAAATGAGAAGCCCACAACCTAATTTTAAAAATACTTCCGGGTAAACTTTCCACTCATTACTATTACCCTATTTCCAGCACAGCACACACAATTCATTTATCACAGTCACTTTCTTCGTGACTTAACATGTGTCGTTAGCATGTGCATTACTCCATACTTTCCATAAATCTGGGAAATGCAGATGAGTTGAAAAAAAAGTTTAAAAGAGAGAAAGAGATTTACCGCACTACAGTTCCATTGTGAAGCTCGACATGTGGAAATGACAGACTTGTTCTGTAGTCGGTTACTCCAAACAGCAACAACGGAGTCATCTCCAACCCACTTGACTCCAGTCAAATAGTGCTCCCTATAGAAAAAAATTGAAGTTTTCCAAGAAAGTTCGTAAAAACAGGAAATCAAGTTACTAGTTTTATTAGAAGTGCCTCATTACATTAGGTTCGTAGAATTCAATTGGAACTTGGCACTAACAAAATAATATTTCTTTTCCATCAGAAAGAATTTAATTATACCTAGGATCTATTGACGCAGGTGGGGTGAAGGAAGTGGACAGCAGCGATGATGACCGTAGATCAACAGCCCAAAGGGTTACTTCAGGAATTGGCGTTCCAGCCTAAATAAAACAAGCACACTTGTTCATGTTCACGACATGACACACTCTTAAGTCGTGTTGGAAATGGAAACTTCTGAGAAATAGCCAATGTATATTTCTTTAGCGTAGATGACTAGAACCAGATTTCCATTCGATCCCGTAAACCCCCACGATAAAGGGTAACTGGAAATTAATTTGATAGGAATTTTGGACCCGAAGCCAAAATCAATATCTGATCTGATGAACAGTTTGTTTACACATTCCAAAGATACCTAACATTTATTACGATAAATGGATCTGTTCCAGCAAAATTGATATTTGGAAGATGGGGGCCAAGAAGAAAACTGAAAGATGCAATTTTACCATATATTTTCATATGGAGATAGAGATAGTAAGAAAGCATCTTGAACTAGAGCAAGCATTTTTTTAAATTTCTATCATACTTTCATCTTTCCATCATTTATTCAAATAGAGAGAAACCGGCCATGAAAATGATAAAAGCAAGTTTAAAAACTTTCTCTGAAAAATACATTTTCGTAAATTCTTTTCCTCCGAAGGCCTCTTCACCCAAGTCACATCAAAGCAGAGCTAGAGCTTGTTCCCATAAAACCACACATAACTGCCTCTTGTGAATATTGAAACAACCATAAAAATCGCTAAAAAAGTTTGTTTGGGCTTTTCTTAAGATTCCATGCTCCCTCCTCACCGTAAAAGCCCTAGAAGAAAGCCAACATCTTTTACAATTTCACTTTTTTAAGCACCCCCAAACAAATCCAACTCTTGGTTTTAAAAATATATATAAAAGCTCTAAAGGAATCCCTGAAGAGTGAGCACCAACATACATACTTGGGACAAACAGTAACTGCCCATTTTTGTGTTTGCAATAGAAAGAAAACAACATTTTCCCTTCCTTTCAAGAAAAAAAAACTTTTTTATTTCCTAGGACCACTTCTCTGCCAGTTTACTTAAAAATTCTCCCGTATTTTCCATTAGAAATGCTCACTTTTCTTGACATGAATTCACATAATATATCTTCCTCTGGCCATTTCTAATTCATTTTTATTTCATTTCCTGTACTATTTGCAAACATTAAAAGGTTTTCATAAAAACGTCAAAACAACAAATTCTCCTTCGGTCCTGATCCTAGTCCTATTTTGTAAGGATGCGCTAGAATGAAGAAAGTCCTCAAAAATGCAAACAAATATTTGCCTTCATCTGAAAACGATTTCAGTCGGCTCATCAAAATTTCAAAAAGGTTTTTTTAAACAAAAACCTCGGGCTCGAAAACGGCCATTTTAAAGGCAGTTTCTCTCTACTTGACCGAGATTAAAAGGAGAAAAATCTGCAGTCTGTAGTGAATATTTTTTTGCTACATACTACTGAAAGGAAGGCACACGAGGCCTTTTTTTGCTTGCATTCGTTCGGTTCCAAGTCAGTTTCTTCCTCTCCTATCACGTAAAGTCTGTTTCATTTTTTTCCACGTTGTCCGGTCCACTAGTTAAAAAATATGTATATTTTTTGCTCTATGTATTTTTACGTCCACCTACCTTGGGAAATCTCATAGTTTTCAGATTTGGATAGGGCAGCTCATCCGCATACCATGTGTAGGAAGCCTCGCCCACTGGGGTATCGTTGAAGGAGGCGTAGACCAAGTAGCGACCGGAGGGAGACGTCCACACGGCATTGTTTGACATTAATACTTCAACTGCAGCACATACACACAGGCAAGAAAAAATACAATGAAAAATGGACAAGCACTAAATAAACTAGTTCATAAAGATAATTTAATGCTTATAAAATAAGAAAATAATAACGTATGAATAAAAAATTACTACACTCGGGTGAAATTTACGAGCGTGCACATTGTTACAAATGATAGGATCTATAGTACACAGTACACATGGAAGTAAACGAGGCGCAAGGAAAATTCACATCTCTGTGATAGCCACGCCATCATCATCATCAATGCATTGCAGATTGCAGAGAGAAAAAGACTCTTCCCAAGTTTTGGCATAACGGAAATTGCTATATATATTTTTATGATATTTTTCCTTCACAAATCCATTCCATAATGATAATTTATAACTGACCCTTTTCAATCTAAAATCTAGATCCGAAATAAGCGAGGGAAAAGCTAACATCCTTCGGACTAATATCTTTACTGCAATCGAAATCTTTCTATAATATTCCAGATCCAGACCGTGGTAAGTAAACAATGCATCATAAAAAGCCGAAATAGGTAATGCTATTCCATCACTACAGTAAAGTGCACTACAGTCTACAGTACGCGGTCGGTCATTTGCTCCCTTTATAAGAAAAATATATTGCATGGAGAAAATTATGACTGACCATGATCATTGCATTGATAGCGTAATGCGATTTTTTCTCCTTTGTCATTAATCCTATCACAATCACAATCACCATCTCTCTTTTCGTCTCATCTTTTCATCCCCCATAAATCTGATGAGGATATGATGATAATGCTATTCTTCTACTGTGGCTTATATAATGATCACGATCATTTCATTTTTGTATAACAGAAAAGAAAAATAAATTTCCTTTTAAGTACCCTCCATTAAATTAGGTTTTCGTCTCCACTTCCTATTTCAATTTCACTTGATCAAAAGCAATTCCTTCCTTTCTTTGTCCTTGCATTATTGCTTGCGCTGCGGCGGCAGCGAAGGTCCTTAGTACTTCGAGAAGTTTTAGTTATTTTCCCCGTGATCCTACTATTGATTCCAATATGTTTTAGGACGGAATGAAGGCTATAAATAATGATGATATTTGGAGATTTCGGCCTGGCCTGTAGTATTATGTACATGGGAAGCCCATTGTTGTTACAATAGGGTTACTTCCACTTATCAAGATAATTTTCTCAAGCCTTTTCACTTTGAATAATGTCTCACATTAGTTTTTTTTCTCGGGCTCATGCTCTTCTACTCTCTGCCTGCTCGTCAAACAAGAACAACCACTTCCTCTAAAAGCATTAGGAGATTTTTTCGGAGAAAAGTTCGCCACCGCCACCATACATACATACATATATTGGGTTACTATGTACAAACGCGCCTGATTTTGATACACTTAAGGGAAAAAATTGATCTTTGTTGCGGACGTACCCTTCTCGAGTCATAGCCATAACAATAGCCATGGCAGTAACCGGGATTGGGATCGGGATCCATATCTTTTGAGGAACGTGGCAAAGTGCTTAGAGGAAAACGTTTGGTAAAAAAAAGAATAAAAATGTGTGGTAATCCATTTTATTCCATTTTGAAGGCAAAAGGGGATGAACACTTATCCGCAGCACCATTCGATTCAAGGAGAGAGAGAGAAAGTTTTGCTTTTGCTCCTGTCAGTTGTAATGATACTTTACAATATTGTCTTGTCTTTTTTATATGTAACCCTCCTGATGTTTTTACTTCAGTTTGGTACTTTATATGGCATAGGTCTACAGATGCCATAATAAATTGTACATCCGTTATCAATGCTTCAGACAGAATCCTAATTTGTTTTTGCTCGTGGAAAAAAAAGTTTAGGAAGGATGAAGATGAAGATCGACAGCTTTTAATGATGCAAGGCACGTTTCACCGATTTTCTAACTTTCTCCTACCTTGATCTAATATAATAATATAATGCATGCATGTGAGTTTTTGAGATCGCCTTCCTGTAGACGGTGAAATGATTGTTTGTTTCTATAGCTATTAAGGTTATTGATGTTTTGAAGACATGACTTTAGTAATTTTAGTAGAATTGAATTTACCTTCATAGAGCCAATCTGGAACTCCATTGTAGAGCAATCCAGGCCGACCTGTTTTCGTTATCCTGGACGTCCGATTACTCTTCACGTCTGATTTATAGTACACATCATTCTCGAACACGAACACTAGGGAATTCCCTGTTGGGCCCCAGCCAGCCCATTGCAACTCTGGTTGCTCCTGACCCCGACTTAATAAGCTCCCTTGGGGGGTTAATGAAATCTTATCTCTGCAAAAGAAATGGGATCAAATGCGCTCTTTAAATGATCAAGGCAATCAGAAGGATAAAATCACATATGTGGAAAAGATAATTTAAATCTGTTTGGGATGGATCACTTACTGTGTTGATATTTCATAAATAGTGTATCTAGCGAGGGATGAGTGCTCCCAAACGGGACGCTCATCGTGAATGAGTAAAACATAATTTTGATCGGGGGAGACCGAGAATTTCTGCGCGTTGAGTTCTCGCTGAAAAAATAGAAATGATTTAAATTGCAAAATATTAACACAGATCTTCCAAGTTTTAAAGGAATCCCAAGCCAAGATGCATACGTTATATAAACTTTCATTTGTCTTCTTGATTGATTATGTTTACCCACAGAATCTTAAATTTCCCATAAAAAATGCCGTTGCGCTAAAGGCATTTAAAAGCCTCCTTAAAATTTTTTTCAGAATGATGGATACATTTTAAGGACCACCACATTGAACTACAGAAATCCATCATGTTCAACACTTTACTTAGCCACCTTCATGAGCTCATGTATCAAAAATGAGGATGAAGAAGGAAGCCATAAATCTCTGTCTCTTTAGCAGTGCAAATATTTGTTCAAAAGCTAAAACTACACAAAGCACTTGGCAGCAGTAGTACAAGTAGGGAAAATGTAAACAGTATTGAAACTTCTTTTGTCTTCGTCTTCGTCGCGATTTGTGTGCACAGCAGAGCAGCTATGAGAAATGTTGTATCTGTCCTGTCGTGCCCTTGGTTTGCTAAATAAAATACTCTTGTTTCGACTACGATAGGATGGTCTCAATGTAATTTTGGAGAGAAAGGCTAAATTCACTTTTCCTGTATTTCTAGTCTTTTGTTTACAGCATTTTTAATGTAATTGAATTGAACTGAATCTAGTGCGTGGAAAGCAAAATAAACCTGAGGAATGAATGGATTCATTGTGCTGTTGGTGTGAATTTCATTAGATTGAAATGGGAACTTTCTTGTTTGAAATTCATGAGACCATATAATGCATGCAGGCCATAAAAAACTCACATATGGATAGTGCAAAATCTTTTTCATTTCCCAAATTTAATTTTAAAATGCTATTTTACAATCAAATAAAAGTTTCTTTTCCCTTTAGTCCTTAATGAAATACGGGATAAGATACGAATGGCGGAGGGAAAGCTCCAAGTAAAGTAAAAGTAAAGCTAATGGGTGTGAAGGTCGAAGGTGCAATGCAACAACCTTATTTTAAAACCCAAACTGCTACAAAAATTTTCTTCAAGCACGCTTTCTT
This sequence comes from Seira ritae, assembly GCA_027744415.1. Lineage (NCBI taxonomy): Eukaryota > Metazoa > Arthropoda > Collembola > Entomobryomorpha > Entomobryidae > Seira > Seira ritae. The sequence continues at coordinate 4,575 of JAHZNI010001597.1, read as the reverse complement.
TTTATTCAAATAGCTTTCTAAAAAATGCATTCAAAAACATTTTAGAGGTCGAGTGGTATGAGACAAATGTTATGGCTGAGACGACCCTTTTCATTTTATTCCTATTGGTATCTACGATACGGGCGGAGCTATCTCATAAGCACGAAATTATTCTCAAGATAACTCGAACGCAAGGTAGGTAATATAATAGTATTCTAGAGAAGTGCGTTCATTATGAAAATTTCTCTCCTGTTTCTGCATTTAAATCGTTCAAAATGAAGGAAACAATCCTAATGGGAATCCTCATTGAAGCATTATTTTAATTCTAAAATGGTGAAAGTATGCAATTCGTAGTCATTTCGCAATCAGAAGAACAATCGTACCTTAAAAGAGAAAAAAGAATTTAACTTTGGCGGAGGGACTTACAAGTGTAGTTTTGGCGACTAGGGGACGTGCGGTTAAAGTCAGTACGTTGAGGATGGAAAGTCCACCAAGGCTGTTCAGGTAGACGAGCTCATTATCTTCGTGGGAGCAAGAAAAGTACAATTTGTAAGCAAATGTTTATCGGCCATCTTCTCTTTTTTAGAATTCAAAATTACATAAAACTTTGTATTATTATCATTATACCTGATATCCATGTGCCGTTAAACGGCTGAGCTACATATTTCTGTGATATTACATCGTCTATAGTGAGCTTCTCCCCCTTCACCCTCGGCCCATCATCAGGCGGCCGGAGTAGGTAAATGGCAAATCCGATTAGCCCACATACTGTCAAGATCACAAGGAGGGAGATGAAGATGCCCTTCCAGTTCCGCTGGCTGGGGGTTGCTGCTACCAATTCCTAAAAAATAAAATATTCATCGTTAGGAAAATACTGTGGGATTGTCCGCCATGAAAGTTAGTCTTTTTTAGTCAAAGTTTTAGTTTTTATTTTCAATCTACTATAAATACGTGGTTTATTGCGGGAGTATTTAAATTAAATATACGTGAACAAGTTCATTTGTTAATTTTTAATCAGTCGTTCTGGTAGACTTTTTTTTAAATTCTAGTTTTTTTTGCATAAATAGTTGGCGATTTGTATTGGCGTGCGTCGCAAGGCTTGGAGTTGGCTGTTCTTGTAATTTATTATTTTGTCCCAGACTTACCTTTCCAATTTACTAATGCCCGAAAGGAATTGAATAATTGAATTGTATGCTTATTTCGCTAGACTATAATATAGAGCAATATTATTGAAGCATTATATTTTATTAGGTGATAATATAATTTGTCAGCATAGTGATATTTTTTATTACTGCGGTGATTTCTGAGCTATTGCTTGATAACAGCTCAGCAGGCTCTCAGCTCTTATTTTTAGAAGTCCGCATAATCGCAATAGGTGTTTGTGTAGCGTGAACAAAGTATACGTACTCAAGTTTATTAAGATTCCATAGTACTCATGCATTTTATGCCAATATTATATTATTAACTTTTTTTTCATGTGGAATATTTAGAGCAGTATGCATTGGGTTTCATAGTTTGATCAGTATATACTGATGGATTGATGCGGATGCAAGACTAATGATATCAATTCACCACTACCGCTGCCGTTGACTTGACGAAAAAGGCAGCGGAACTGGTTTTGGTAAGTAGCTTTCGATACTCACTCAATGGAGCTGTCTCTGCTTGTGCAGCTTACTTTCTTTGAATATGATTTATGGAAAATATTAGTGGGAGTGAAAGAGATGTGATGAGATTATAGAAAAAATCTCTTGTAAACAGACTGGAAGCTAGGGAAACAGTGGTAGGTATTCACAAAAGAAAATGCGTCTTCATTTGGGAAAAGAATAGTTGCGGTAGTGGTAGTAGTAGTGAATTGAGATGAGTCCTTATCGGCTTAAAAAATCTTAGTATTTTTAGGAAGGAAACCAAAGGAAAGATTGTTATTAGGACCATGATTATCATCATCACCGTACCGACAACTTTGGATCAATTTGTCCCCTTCCGGGTTTGGAAGCAGGAGCTGAGGAGGATGGTGGTGGTGGTGGTGGGGATGATGATGACTTCTCAGAGGACTCCATTTCTTATGCAAGTAGTAGTTGTAATGGATACTGTAGGAGGAGGTATCATGAGGGAGGATGTAGAGCAGAAAGAGGACTAATAAATAAAATGAGAGTTGACATTTTTTAGATGGAAGATTAGGCATGATACCTTTCGAGTGTGTCATTCTTTCTAACAAGTTTTTCCCCTTTCTCTGCAGGAGACCAGAACAGAGTAAAAGAAGTAAGTAGGATAGGATATGAGCTAAATTAAATTAATGTAACTTGAAACTTAATAACATTTTTGAGGTTTTCCCTTCATCACAAAAAAGTCTATATGTTCCTTCTAGGTTCATATATCCTTATTTCTTATTTTCAATTAATGATAAGAAGATCTGATATCTTTCTGGTAAAAATAACTAGCCTTTGAAACAAATAATACGATTATGATGAGCATAGATGAAACTAGGCTACTGTCTCCTGTTCCAAAATATTATTTTTTTCGCTGAACTTTCATCATATTCTGCACCCTAATGTGAAATTAATGATACATAAAGGAAACTGGAGATCGAGGAAGAGAAGAGCATCCTGTTCCAAAATATTATTTTTTTCGCTGAACTTTCATCATATTCTGCACCCTAATGTGAAATTAATGATACATAAAGGAAACTGGAGATCGAGGAAGAGAGAAGAGCAAAGCCAAGCTAGGCCAAGCCACAACCACGTACAAAGAGTAATTTCATTTCACGAGACACACCTGCGTCTCTCTTAAAACTACATACTAAAACCGAACGAATGAGCAACGTTGACATTTCTAGCGGAAGGGCTTTCTCCTAATTTTGTGGGTGAGCTTCAAATTGTGTCAAATTCAAGTTAAGCTAAGCTTAGCCTCTTTGCTTTACTTTCAGGTTTCACGTTTAGAGCTTACATTACGATTTGCATTTTCGCAATTACTACCCGTATGGACAACTGACTGAGTTTGAAAAGGAAACGTCGCTCATGACTCATATGATTATGACTTTCTCGCAAAGAAATAAGCAAAATGGAAATTAATTCAATGAGATTAAAGCAGAAAGAGACTGCTATATATACGCTAGCACCACCCATATCGAAACTGCCTGGTTGGTGTTCAGCATGTTATTTTCCAAATAACCGATAAAGTGACTTTAATTGGCTGGCAAATTGCCCATCTGAGAAGGAACGCTGTCCAACTTTGAATCGTTTAATATGTTTTATGATGAACAGAGAACGGGCTATAAATAAATTTATTATTATTACCAGAGATTTACTATTTTGTTTTCAATCTAAACCAATAAATAATAAACCCTCCGAATTGGAAAATTATGCTTGTCTTGACCTTGGATGTAGGCAAGGAATAGGATCTCGCAGGTCTTGCGTCACTGACCACCGGCATGATGATGATGATAAAGATGACGATGTTGACAATGACAAACGCGAACCAGTGTCCAGCATTTCACAAACATATTTTTATAGGTAGCCTTTTCTATGAATCACTGAACTCGTAAGTCCACCATGTATGTATTTTACGAATCTAAAAATAAAATCGTTTCCAAATATTTTGCATCATAAAAATATCATAATTTATAATGAATGAGGGCTTGCCACATTACTTATTTCCCTAGTGTGTGGAAGGGAACAGGACGAAGTGAAATGAAAACCCATATATTTTATATTTCACATGCATGTGTCATGTCACTGAAATTATTTTCCGGGTTCCGTCTCCAACTTTTTTTTCTCTGAAGGANAGGACGAAGTGAAATGAAAACCCATATATTTTATATTTCACATGCATGTGTCATGTCACTGAAATTATTTTCCGGGTTCCGTCTCCAACTTTTTTTTCTCTGAAGGAAACTGGTAGACGTAGACCATGTGAAGCAAGTCACCGCACAGACATCATAGCGATAGCAATATACAGGGGGGCAGGAAACATGAGTTATTTATTGTCACCAATAAAATATACACACACAGTAAGTATCGTAGCAATAATAATTGTCTCTGCTGGCCAGAAATTTCTTGGAAATATCAGTAGGAAAAATCTCAGGAGCTCACGGCATGACTCTGTCCAAAACGTTTTTTTATGCCAAGAAATACTGCTACTGTGGCATTTGCAAGTATCAGGATCAGGATTGAAGATGAAGGGATCGGAAATTGAAATAATGGTCTATATACCGATTACACATTATTCATACAGGAAATTGGACACACAACCACAGTCACGTCCACCGGTCGGCCCCAGAAGAACCACCAGTTTTTCTTTTAATGGCGTGACTGTGCCTTAAATCCTAAATCCATCATTTCTGTCACCTTTACCGTTGATGCAGAGGAAGGGAAAGCGTTTCTGAGGAAATTTTTTTCTACGCACTCGTAAAATTTTTGGTAAATTGTATTATTCATTCATGGAAGTCTTGCAAGAAAAACAAGTCAATACTTTTACTCTTGAGGAGTACTCATAGCTTGTCTGCGATGCACTGCTCCTTACTCACTTACTGATCACAAGAAGAATAAAAACAAACAAGGGTGATACCTTAAGACAAAAGGCAAAGCTTAGGCATTCGTA
>JAHZNI010001596.1:0-16936 GCA_027744415.1 Seira ritae | reverse complement strand
AAATTCGTCCATGATGATGATGACTAATTTCAATGTTATGCTCCAAATAATGATCACATTTCCCAAAATCTATGGAATTCTCCGAATCTATGCGTAAAATGTCAATAAAAACAAGTGTGAGTTCTTGGAAATCGTGCTATATTAAATACATATACGAAAGGAGCCCATATTACCAAACTTGTCCAAAGAAGTTCGATGAAGTAATTGCACCAACATTCCATTACACATTGAGGACATCTAGCTGAAACTGACTGTGTAACAAAATATTTCCTTGAAACAAAAAATACCGATAATTAGAACTGTACTTAATTAAATTGGCCTGAAAACAATAAACTGAAAAAATATACACCCACAGGAGTTTTTGTCGCCTACGTGGGTTTCCCCAAATTAGTTCACCTTTCATAACTTCTTTCAGTAGGACCATTGCATTGCAACTTCTTCCATTGCAATTGCTGGAAACCAGGATGTAGACCTTGAAATAATATTTACCTAATATATATGCCCTTAATACCGAGTCTCGTTGATGCGCGATTTTGCGTTGTGAGATCTCTGCTTCTAGGAATAAAATGGAATTTACTGGAAAACCATGGATCTATAATCGTATATAATTGACCGACCATAGCATAATGCTACTGATATTATTGCTAATTATTGCTCATCCAACCCAAAGCTTATATGAGTAATTAAGGAAGTGAACTGATTGGATAATGGATTGTGCTTGAAATATTCATACCGAATGATGCAGTTAGTCCAATTCAAGTCATTTGGATTTGTGCTGTTCGCATTTGAATAATAATTTACATAGAAATATGGGTTCGAATAGGATTTTGACGAGTCATTTTATTTTCTGTTATTTTATAACAATTTGGTGTTTGATACCTGGAGAATCCAAGGCTCTTGCCACTGGTGCCGCATATCAAGTTAAAAACAAAGGAACCAACCAGGTTGAAATAAACATTTACATATATATACATACTAACAAGCTTAATATTTGATGATGATAAAACATTTTTTTATGGAAATCAGTGCCTGACGGCAGGACCGCTTCAAAAACCCCGTGACCAGGATTCCAAATTGCAGCTATTCAAAGAAGGCACAATGTTCACGAAAAATTGCTCCAGCACTAGCAACACTGCGACCACAGACTTTGGCCAGGAATGGACTGTTCGAATAAAGAAAGCGAGTGAGTTCAAGTCAAGTACATACATTACCTAAACACTTTGTGAAAGTTATTACAGCGAAAATTCCTGGAATGCTTAAATGAGTTCCTCTTATAAAACAGATCCGGGGAACAAATTGTATCAAATTCAGTTGGTAATGCTTAACACTCAGTATGAAGACCCCGCTTTTCACGCGAGACTCAGAGGCGAGTTTATCTCATACTTTCCTAAATTAATTAGTCTGAAACAAGAGGCAAACAAGAATCTTGACGATGAATTCATCATAGTTAATCCAGATACGGGCTTTTGTCTCACAGATGAAATGTAGGTATTACATTACGCTAATCGAATCAAAATAAGCTTCCTCTCATCCTCAAGTATGTGGTGTTGTATACTGCATTAATTGCAGTTGGATAACTCTGGTTATTTTCAAGGCTAACCTCAAACTTCTCTTGTCTTGTAGTAATTCAAAGCAAGTCGAATTCTCAGAGTGTGTGAAACTAGATGGGAAACGTGGAACTGATAATGGCGGAGCCGAGAAAAAATTTCAATTGTGGAACTTTACCCTGGTTAACGAGATTCCGATTGCGAAGGATAGAGGAAATTGAAAACTTTCAAAAAAGCCTACGCAACCACGACTGTGGATCCAAGAATTTTGGAATTGAAAATATTGTAAAAACGTATTGTATTTAGTGCGATGCTAATGTTACAGATGGATTTAATTCAAAACGAAGAAATCAAAAAAATCATTTGAAATGAAACAATTCGAGTTTCTTTGATCTGCAAAATAAAATATTTTCGAACAATAAAAGTGCAAATGTACGAGTTGAAATACGAAGAACTATTTCGATTATTCTTTGGGCAAACTAAACTACTTCATTTGTTAAAGTGGTGAAATGTTCCCATACATTTTCCTGTTCGATTCCATCATTTCCATCGTTCATAAGAACTAAAATATTCATTGAGTTTTGTTGAGGACTTTGATGGCTTTTACTGCATGGTCAAAATTCAAAAATGCGTGGGCTATAAAACTAAACGCTAGATCTAGTGCAAACCTTCTCGCTTAACTTAAGTAAAATACCTAATCCTGAAAAAATAATGTTTCAATGTTTACAGAAAGGCAAAACAAAAAGAAAACAGAAAGGCAAACTTTCCTGGTGGTAGGCGTAGACTGGTAGACGGAATGATTTCATAATTTGGAAGTAGCTAGATATGGAAGGAAGTCTCTTGACGAAGTTTTTTCGAAGAAGTTCATGAAAAGAAAATTTTCAAGGTATGCGGAAATTTCTGATTAGTTTATCTTGCCTTTTATTAAAACCGCTGTCATTACGAAAGCGAAACATCAATGGGCATGGCAGTGTTAGTGTAATCAGTAATCACATGATGCGCAAAAAAAATTTCTCAGTGCCAGTGCCTGGATAGCTACAGGAGTTTTCCTCGCTGACTTTTAGGTACCAGCAAGAATTTGTTAAAGAGAACTCTCATTATATTTTCCTGTAATACAATTTGATGAAGCTTCATACGTATAGTTTCAACATATTCTTTTCCTTTCAACATATTCGCATAATTTTTCTTTAGAACCCGCAAGCAAAGTGAAAATTAGTTTTGTTAATTAAGAGTTGTAAAAAAACTTTCAGAAATCTAACGTGATCAATGATCCTCTGCATATGAAAATGGAAATACCTAAACTTGATTTGCTCACACGTTTATAAACATCATTTGAAGTCGAAAGAATGTGCGTCATTCGAAGTGAAGGGAATGTTTTGAAACAAGTCGAGGAGGTGTGTTGAGGGGACTGGACCGGCTTTGATCTGCTATATTCAAACTTTTATCGTCTAGAAACGTAAACTTTAAATTTAAACTTTCCCATTTGCATAATGACATATACTATTCATCAAAGGCCTGATAAGAAAAAAAGTTAGTTGGAAAACTCATTCAGGGAAAGCAATTCCTCTAGCGTCATAATATAAGTTATGGCCGTCCGAGTAGTTTTTCAAAGATGTACAGGTTCGCCATCAAAAATTGTGAAAAGCAGGAGATTATATAGACAATGGGTACAAGGACAACGTGCTGTAAAAACTCTGATAATAAATAATTTGCTTTACCGTTTTATTAAGTTCAGTGATTACTTCCGTAAAGGAAGACAGGCATTTAGAAGATAATGATACTTCATATCAGAAATCAAGACAGACACTAAATAAATAAATGAATTTTGTAAGTATTATAGTAAGTAATATCACGTGATATTTATTTGTAAGTTTTCATATGCATGTAGACGATGGTACGGGGGCCAGGAGACGGCGTAATACGCTGGCTCTAGTCTTTGAAAATTACTATAATTTCCAAGTTGTCTATTCATCAGCATCCACTTTCCTCATACATGCATACGTATTTATGTATTTTCCACCCAGAGTTCTATGTTTCTCTAATGTTTTTAAAAGGGCCGCAGGCCGCAGCTCATCGTCCACTTGCCCGTTTTGAAAATTAATTTTTAATGCTAACGAATTTAAAATCCCATTTCGTATCATGCATAATTTCGTTCTAATTTTTAATTTCAAAAATCATTTCTTTGGACAAGAACATCATACCTATCTCTTGCTTTTCAGATCTCAAAAAGCAGAACTTTGTGTGTCTTCGTTGATCAAATTATGTCTTCAAATTGCCTTGTAATTTTAATGGATTCTGTTTTAATAATGTGCCTCGTAATTATTCAGATACAGATGTTTTCCTTATAGAAATACATTGAAATGCATACGTATGTTTGATGATGACGATGACTACATATATATTGTCGACGAGCAACGCTGAACTCAAAGTTGAACTAAATTTTACATCATTTGGTCTAAAATGCGGAAGGTATTAATAATAACATATCAAATAAGACTTCCGACATATTAATTAAAGCATAGGCTTTCTCTCTGTATCTATTACTCTTGCGCTTTGATCCAAAGAGCTACTCTAGCCTTCATGTTTGACCTTTCGCTTCGGTGTTGCTTTCCCAAATTTTCAATTTGAAAAGTTAAAATCTGCAATTATATTATAACATAACAAATACATACATAGTCTAATTAAAGATGAGTACAGGCAAAGGAAAATATTTATAAAAATAATGGAAGAATCATGACCTATGGTATTTAATATAATAAAAAAATATATAATTTAGCACTATTAATTTTAATTAAAAATGTAATGGGAAGCGAATAAGTTGAATAACTCCAAAGCGGTACTAAGTAAACTTCATGCTGGCAGAATGTCATGTCCCGACATTATCTCAAGTCTTTACTTCCGTGGAGGGTAAATAGTAAATAGAGATTATTGACATCGGAAAATAGACCAAAAGCTTTCTATGTAACTAGATATGCACTTATTTTTCTATTTTGGTAAGCTAACGTTTGCGTTTGTGCTTTATCTATTGTCATTATCTATTGATGAATTTTGGCTTTATGCAACAACCACACACACCACAACCTATTGTTCAATGACCCTACTACGTATAGGTAAGCATTTTCCACAAACAGGAAGTATCAATGTGTCCTGAGCATCATCATCACATCACTAGGCGATGAGACGAAGCAAACAAACTTGCCGTCGTTCAGGTTCTTGAGCTTTTCCCTCACTGTTCCCTTTTACTCTCCAGTCTTTTCCATGAACTTGGCCAAATCCATGCACCATCACTACCATTTAAGCCGTACACTACTATTTTTTTACATTAGCTTTTTAATGCCCCTTTTTTCCTTAGGACGTATGTATGCATACAATTTTTTCGTCAACACTGCGTCTGTTTTCACTTTCCTTTTTTGATAGAAACCTGAATGGCTCACCACCTGCACCTGGGATCGATTTACTTTATTTACTTTATCCATTACAGCTAAAAAAAGCGGAAGTATCTTTAGTGCTTGTTTCACTACTGGGTTTGCTGAAATTTCTCTCAGACAAGTCGACTCTCTTGCAGACAAGACAAGATAAAAAGTTATTTGTCAGCAGTAGTCAGTATTCAAAACTGCCACATTCAAATCCAAATTATCAAAAAGGTTGTTGTCTGGTCTGGTATTACTGGTGTTTTTAAGCAATTTTATCCTTTGTTGCTGCAAAAGTGGAACTCAGCACGACAAGAATTTATAGTGTCATCGCCATTACACGAAATCATTTACACAAGCTCCTCCTGGTAAAATACTAAAGGGTATAGTTTCTCAAATCCTTAATATTTTTTATAGATGTTCTCTCAACTGCTCTTCATATCTTCACATTTTCCGGGACAAGTCACGGCATTATTCTACTGCTGCTGATGGCAAGGGCTTTCATTTCATTGAGGAGAGTAATGAAGGACACGGCACGACATAAAAAAATACCGTTTCAGTTATAGCTTCTCCTGGGCATACATACACATTAGCTTTTGAATAACCCGCATGAATTGTAAATAAGCCTTGCGAGATTTTTTACCATCCTCACTCTCATGCGGAGCACGGAACGTGTTTAGGCACTGATTTTTACTTCAAAAACATTTATGTATTCGCCTACTACATTCCTGAATTTATATAATGCACAAATGTGTGTTCAGGATCACTCCGCCACCACCTAATTCTATCTATTCTGATTGAACTGAACTCCCTGGCTAGGCTTCTAGGCTGAGCTCTCGAAGGACAAGTGAAGAACGGAAAACCTCAGAGCTATGCCCGAGTCGAACCTAAAAAAGCTTTTGTCCTCGTTAGCCTTTGTGCAACCTGCATTGCAAAAAATGCTGGAAATATTTATATGTACTTACTTACTCCAGAGCTAGAAAGTTTTTACTTGCACCTGAACTACTAAATTCTCATGGTTCATGTTCACGTCCACTCGATCTTCTTTAGTCTTTCTAATGAAAGTCAAGTCGTCAATAAAGTTTCTTGTTTGTTATTATGACTGAGTTTGGCCTGAATCCAGATCCAGGTACGAGAAAGAGAGCTCATTTCCTCCTCTCACTCCAAAATCTCATCTATCCCTCAGCGTTTAATTTGTTTTTTTACTTCGCCCACTCACAATAGTAATGCCTGCTCACACAAGACATTTTTTTACAAATGTGAGCGCGGCCAATCCGTATTAATTTCAGTGTCAGTTACAGCCTGCGGTGTGCTTCACTACCCATGTCGATTTTCAATGGCAGTGATGTCATTCCCAAGTAATAGTCTTGTCAAAAGAATGTTTTTGCAAAGTCTGGATAATTGGCTGAGAAGTTTTTACGGCTTATCCACCTACTTACAAAATTAGCGACCGAGTGTGCTGCTATATAACGTCAACAAGGATTGTTTTACATACATATGGGCTGCCAATCTAGTGCCATTTACTTCGACATATTTAATCTAAAAAAATAGATGGACTGGTTGTTGGCAATTGGAAAGGAATGAATGTGGACGAAGGGTCCTTACACTGCTAAGCTCCAAAACTTGACTGGATTTCAAGAGCTCATTTTCTAATAAGTGTACTAATTTATTTCTGGAGGAGTGCTCCATAAGACGACGTATTCTTTTATCTCTTGCTGTCTTAATCTCCTGCTTTCATAATGTCAGAATTGAGGTCAAGAAATGAGCAGAGCGAGGGAATTCGCATTCCTGCCATAAATTTCGGTATGATTATGAAGGAGGTGAAAAACACTTTAATTATTTTGGCAGAAGTACGGCGAAAATGAATCTGAACCTGGACAACTTTGAAGTGGCTGACTTTGCAAGAGACACTCCATTTGTTCTCACGAGCCCAACCTCTCTACAAGCCTGCTCTGAGCTGGATATCGAGGTGATTATTTTTATGGTTTATAATTTTGGTGAAAAAAAGTTTCTTGACGTAGTTTCCCGAAAGTTTTAGTCCCGTACTTAAAGTGTGTATGTACTTTGTAATATATTTGTGGCTTGGAATTATTCATGTGACTGAGATCAGCCCATTGAGCTGGTGTACAAAAGTTTGGAGCACTTTGAAGAGGTGTGTTGTCATCTTCCTCTATCTCAAATCTATCGCATCTACGAGGAGGCTGAAACTGAACGTCAAGGTAAGAGCTACATCCATACATCTTACGTGGTCCCTTCCATTCAATTTCCTTCTTTGAAGAGCACTTTGACTAAGAAGCATAAAAGTGGCTTATGCAAGAGCACGTGGAAATTGAATAGGAAAGCAAAGAAGTTACTTTATTCTTTTATTATCCAAAAAATATTAAACTTTGGCTAACTTTCCCTTCCGCTCAGGTAAATTAATCCAGTGCAGAGAGCTACGGAAGGCGTTGCTGCATCAGAAAATGACGATCGCGAACTACGCCAAACACAACAACGCTTCGCAGAGGCGATCTGCGGGCGATGCTGACAATAGGGACAGGAGCAATATGACCATGAACAATAATGCTAGTCGAAGCAAGAGCGCTGCTGATCACAGTGGCAGTGGAAGTAGTAGTATCATGAGTTCCATGAAAAAGAAAAAGTCAGCATCTGCCACGTCCGTGAGCAAAGTAAACTTTCAGAGAAATGATTTGCAGTCAACAAGAAGCGCTTCGACTTCTCGAGAAAACAATAATAAGAATATCAACTCGAGCAGAAGGGGCCGAGGAAATTGGCGTGGCTCATCGTCCGCATCCACGTCCTACTACTACTGCACTTCCGACACGGAGTCAAATGAAGGCACCCTTCATCTCAAGGAGAATTGCGATAACTGCGGAGATAACCTTCCGATGTCATCGCGAAGCGTACCTGATCTGAGCTGCGGAGCGAATCTGGACTTTAGAAAGGTTGCAAGTTCAACCTGGAGCCCAAACAGAAGACATTACTGCCTTTGTCATTTCGATTTAAGAGAGCAGGACATCCTTCCGGAATATTTTAAAAGGCAAGTCCGTATAACTAAAATGCGGGGGAAGTGAAGGCAAGGTCATTTACATAAAATGAAATCAATGAATAACATACCTAGATGCTTTTGAAGTAGGAAGTTTCCACCCCTAAATTTCATTATCTTCTCTTTCATCTTCCTCAGTATATTTATGTAACGTCATGTCTAATTTGATGATTCGCAAAGGTATGATGACATACTATCTTCTCCAGCAATGTCGGAAGAAGATCGCAAAATAATGGAAAGATTGATTCTCAAAAGAGCGAAAATGTTAGAGTGGGAACGACAGTCGCAGGAGCTCCGAGAAATCATTGAAATTGATAGAATGAAAAAGTACCGAGTGAGTAAATTGAATCCCATTTTCGGAGAAAATCATCAATTACTCAAAAGTTTGCTATGTATTGTTTTTTTGCCAAGAACGGATTTTTCATGTTTTTTCAGTCCAGCCAACTATTGGCACAACAATGGAAGGACAAACTAGCCGAAAAACGACAAGCGGAAAACATGGAGAATCATCGGCGCTATTTGAGAATGCAGGAGAAACTTCAAAGACAACAGAAAGACCTTGAGAAATATTTGGAAGAACGAGACAAACGAATTCAAAGATACCTAGAAGACCTCGGCTTCAAAAAGGTTAGCGAGTATTTAGAGCGTACTAGTTCGATTCGGGAGGTAACCATATTTATTCCATAAGGACATTATATTTCCGAACGATAATGTTATCAACCTGTTTGTATGAAATATAAGAACCTCCTACCTACATAGGTCGCTTTTTTTTGTCGAGCAGAAACAGAGCCTCTTAGAAAAGCAAAAGTTGGAGGCTTTGCGCCAGCTGGAAGTGTCAAAGGCGATTGAGAAGCTACTGGAGGAAGATAAACAAAGGCGTGAGTCCATGCGGGAACGCTTACAGAAGAGAATGACGGAAGCTGAGATACGCAAAAGACGACGGGAGAAAGACTACTGGAGAGTATGAAAAATCTCAATATGCCCCAACAGCATAATATTGCATTTTTATCATACAATGTGCAAAATGGATTGCAAAGTATGTCACAGTCACATAATATGTGTTTGTTCTTGTTTTCATTATCAGCACGTGTCAGAAATGAATCGTTTGGAAGACATCAAAAGGGCATTAAAGGTGGAAAAAATTGAGCAGCAAGCCCGGGCCTCTGTGGAAGAACTCCGCCATCAAATTGAGGAAAAAGAACATAGGGCAAGGTTAAATCAACTTCGTCATTTGCAGATAAGAGAAAAAATGATCGAGTCAGGCTCTGGTCGACACCAACAGCAAATCGAGAAAGCACGGCGCCTTCATGAGGATCTACTCCGTGGCTTTGATGAATGGAATAAAAAGGCACTAGAGCTGCATCTTCAAGCTCAGGAAAGAGCAGATCTGAAACATGTGGAGACAATAAACCGGAGACGAGCTCGAGCGGCGAGTGAACGAATCCTCAGGGAGGAGCGCACTTCAGAAATGTTGAAAAGAGTCCATGAGATGGAGGAAAAGAGGAAGGAGTTGATGAAAAACTTGATCCAGAGCAAGGACATGAAAAGCCAACGACACAAAGCGGAGAAGGAAAGGTCGATAAATATATCCCGGATTAGGGCACAACAAGCCGCAGAGTTGAGACAACAGTTGAAGGAAAAATTAAATCCGGAGACTTTTGATAAGAAAGCGGCAAGAGCCGAGATAGAAATGAAGGTATTAAAGAAGCGTTACGGAGAGAGTCCAAATTTTACTGTTAGGTTAAACCCTAGGTTGTTGACTAAAAGATGCTCATCATGCAAGTGCTATCATTATCCAGCTAGAATGAATAATTATAGAAATGGCAGCCTTTCCAGTTCAAATGGAGGAAATACATGTTCACTCAAAAGTTATGGTAAATGTTGCAATGGGAAGGAAAAGAAACGAGTTATTTAGGAAGGAGAGTAAGATAAAGACAACTAGAACTTGAATCGAGATTATCTATATATTAGATGTTTGTGCCAGATTTTCGTCTTTATTTATTCCTTAATTTCCATGAACGAAGTACAGGCAATGTATACATATGTGGCTAGTATAATTTTGTTTACACCTTATGCAGTTTCCAATGTCTGATGGGGATTTTCCGGTTGACACTTTTCAAATTGGACTAACCGTCGAACAGAGACGTCATTTAACCTAGATCAATTAAGATAGGCGAATAATTCGTAATTAATTAATTTGATTGTGATAGAAAAATTCACGAGCGAAATAATAATCTAATTTACTCTGGAATTTGGAGACAGCGCTGATTCAATACGTTGTATATTACATACGCGTTTTGCTTGTCTCGTTTCTTAAACTCAAACGCATTATAAGCGTGAGCGTTATTCTTCAAAGTTGATGTGATGTAATTGAACTCGTTCGCCAAAGGCTTTAGGTTGTAACCCCGGCTTGTGTCTAGAGTATAAAATAAAAAAATGACATCAATTTTTTCGATTCAGTATTATAACGATTAATTAATTATTGTAAAAATAAATATGATTTACCGAATTTAGTAACGTCCCACAATTGGCTGGCACTATCAGACCACGGCTTCAGAGTTACAGGACCAAGAGAAGCGTGTCCATTTCTTGCTGTTAAGAACTGCGTAAAAGACTTAAGAATAATTATGTATCTTTTGGGATGAGTTTGTGCGTTTGGTTATTATTCATGTATTTACCATATCATTCACGACACTTTGTATGGAGAATAGACCATCTATCCTGGAACCTGCCGGTTCGGATCTAACTTGACGTTCTCGAAATAAGTAATATTCATAGTCATCCGTGCATTTGCAGCTAATTAAGAGATTCCAGAGAATGATGAGAAGTGCATTTTGAAAATGAGGAGATCGAAAAGTTAAGCCAGAAAAGGGCCGAAATGGACTCATCTTAGTTTTTGATTTGTTTCCAGTGCAAGATTCACTCTATATATCTATGATAATATCAGTTCTGGAAACAAGCGAAGACTTGTTATTTCTTTGAAAGTCTTTGATGGAAAAGGAATTTTAATCTCTTTATGAATTTACTAGGCTTCCTTTGCCACAACAATATTTAGTCATAAGACATATATGTATATGTTAATATATATGGGAATATATGTTAACTATAATAAGTCAATGTTCGTTTATTACAAATCTTCTACTTCGTTATTCTTGCAATACAAATTACTACGTCTGAATGAAAATACTCAAAAACTTAAATATGGATACATGAATGAATTGTGGTTGAGCTATTTAAAACCGCAACATGAGGATGTTTTTTTCTTCGAGAAATTCCACTGCTGCAGCGTCCAGATACTTAAACTATTTTACTGCGTCATGACGGTTCGATGGTGGTTAAAACATTTCATATGGCCTATCATTAGCGAAAAAAACATTCACATCAGAAAAGTGAATTCATGGATTTGACAAATCAACAATAGTTTTTATTGAATTTTTTATTGACCTGTAGATTGTTAGGTATCGTTCAACTTTGTCGATCGAAATCCTCGCTACGACCTTCAATTAAAAAGCAATTAAAATTACATATCCCGAATCTTTATCATATTAAATATATTGATTTAATACAATTAAAATTCAATCTCACATTTAATACAAATGACGCCAACATCAATCCAACGAAACAGACAACATAATCCAAAATCACAAAAAATTCAGCATCGTGACAACCCTTATCCCAAGCAAGCTTGGATGTCTCGGAGCACTGTAAACCAAGCATCTAAAGTGAAAAGTCAAACAAATATCGATTGAATCAAACGACATTGACATTGATTTTGATTTTATTGTCATGAAATTGAGAATGAAAATTTCATACCTTAACAGCAGTCATGTTACAGCACGAGGGAGGATAGATAACTTCCTTGTTCTGTTCATTCTTTTCTTCTTCGTCATTTTCATCATGCACATATTCTACCAAATTAATATTTGCCATTGGTTCCCAGTCATGACGGTTGTGAAAACCACAGCATTGCCTCTGGATTTAAAAGACAGTCTTCGTTAGTCTTAAGGTGAAGTTTATTAAACAATATTTTTCTTCTGTCAATATTACTTCAAATTGTGTCGCTCTCCAACGAGATTCTACATTTATCCCAACCGTACCAGCAAGGGACTTTTTCATTTCGGTTGAGACCTCCGTAAAGAAGAAAAATATTCCAAAGGGAAGCGCAATCATTGCCATTAAGTACTGAACGCTATTCAGACCGGTTAGAATTCGATACTAACAAACGAATAAAACATTAATTAAGAGCTTTAACTTATTTAAGGTCTTTTTTTAAAGGAAAATTACCACAGTCGAAAGACAAGCATCTCTCATGAATCTCATTTTGATAATCATGAACAGAATGCCGAGGGCAGTTAATCCGAATTCGATTATAAGAACTGGACCAAGCCATGGTTTTATTATGTCCATGCTAAACGTCTGACCGTCCTCTTCATACAGGCGAAATATCATATCAGCGAAGCCATTCCACACGAGCTGGAGAAATATATGTAGGTAGTGATTAAATGCTGTTGTAAAAGGCAAAATAAATCACCCTGAACTGTTTAATGATTTAATTGTGACTTACTACTATCGCAAACAGCACAATCCAAACTATGAGTTTCTTTCGTCTTATGTTGGAAGAAATGATGCGCCTATTCTTCTTAGCTGTTTCTCTATTCACTATTGAAACCGTTGCTTCAGTTGGCTTTCGGCAAGGTTGTCCAACGACTCCTGTACATTCTTTCGCAACGGTTGGATCCAAGTCCATATTGTAGTTAGCATTAGCCTCATTCCCTTCTTTCGAGGTGGGTCGATTTTTATTCGTCTCGTCTTCCATTACCCCTACTCGGCTCGGAGTAGAGGCTGGCATGTTTGTGTGAGATTGCGGTATTGAATTCTCCAACATTTGCATTACAGTGTATTGTATAGTTTTATGGCGGGGCTCATGCTTGTTTTCATGATCAGTTCCATCATGAGGAGGATGAGCGGAGCCATGCCCGTGCTCTTCGGGTGGATTCATAATATATCTAAATGCTGGCCTCCTCTTCTTCCTATGACCAAGAGGATGATAAGGGCGAAAAATCGGCATTCTGCAGAAGGTAAGGCATTGATGAACATTTCAAATGCGCTTTCATCTTTGCACTAAAAATGATTTCTCTTCGAAAATGATAATAAATCAGCCGGATAGTCCAGTCCAGTCCCAGTCGGCGGGAGCTTTTCGATTTGATCTCATTATCTCATGGAAGGTTTCAAAACATTCCAATTCTTAGGAAAATGTTAATATTTAAATGCTCTTGTGCCGAAATAACCATAACGATCATGCTGAACCATTTCAGTGCTCCCTAGGCTCTACTAACCCAATTATGTCTTCGGACGGTATGTGCAAAACTAGAGGTTTTAGATGCATGCATACTAGTGGGTTAGTTGTAGTGGTGAAATGATTAGTATTAAACAGGACTGAGGAAGAGGAAGCATTTTGTCAACTTGGATTTTATTGATTACCACAAAGTTGCAAAGGGTATGCAATACTCACTAGAACGAGAGTTACGCTTTAAAACAACTAATAATGAGTCAAAATAATGCACAAATGATGGTGACAATAAAGCAGGTACATTTTTATTTATACAGTTCACAAGATACATAAATAAAATCTCTACGAGTGAGTAGGTAAGGTATCCAGTCGTTGATCGCGGTACAAGACTTCCATCACTTCCTTCCTCCAATAAACCAACTTCTGCATCGCCCTTTGCCTAGAGAACTGGATTTCTTAACATGACAAAAGCCACAGCAGTCTCCAACAGGACCGGTGAGGTCATCCACGGAGCAGATTGCCCCATTTTGAAGGCATTCCTATAAAAAATATATTTATTTAACGTTGATTAAGTATCCTTTTTAAACCAAATATTACAAGTGACTTACGGCATTGACTCTGCTCGTCGAGAAGATTCCCAAAACAATTAGAACAACACTAAACAACAAACTCAGCTTCATCTTGAGATCAAAAGGTTAGTGGGTTTAATGTCTCGATACCAGAAATCGAAGAAAATTTTCAGTCACCGTTTTTGCAGCTGGCTCACTAGTTTTTTCTTTGACGAAGGGCCTTGTCTGTCCCTGATTGTCTACAATTATACTGAAATGTAATGAATGAAGAAGATGATCGCCAGTCGCGACACGAGCCCCAAGCGAGCCGGTTGTAATTGCGATGTATGTAATATTAATGCACCCCTAAAAATCTTGACAACTGCTTCGATGAGAGGAAATCTCGTTTTTGCGATACACTCCCACAAACTGAAATGCTGCTGAGATATTAGTACTCGGATGAATGTGACCAACATACATATTTTATGGTGAAGTACCTTGTCTGATGCCTTACTTAACATACATAACTTGAAGACTTCTACTTTGTATGCGCTTCTTTGATGTACGTGGTATGTAAGGAAGCAAAAATAACGAAAATGAAAATTATAATAATTTTAAATCCCATGTTCTTACAAGCTCTGATTCCTTTACTTTTTTCAATAATGAATGATGCAAATGTAAGTGTCACGTAACTTTTTTATGCGAATTGCAAAGGAGGAAGCATCGCTTACACAATGTATTAAAACGATTCACGACCAAGTACAAATGTGCATAGGGAATAGGGACTAAGGTGCAATGACGATATTGATGATGATGAGATGCATAATTTTTTTCTACCGGATCCTGCAGTCCTTTGCATTGTCTTCTGAACTGAATTTCATGCTCCTGCTCTGCTCTGTTACTTCCGTCGGTAATTGTGAAGTCACCAAGCACGAGTGAGAACATACATACATTCACAACATTATGCTATAGTATTGAAATGCACTCTTGTCTTCAAGGTGTGAATAATTTATTTGATTCAAGGAGTCTTTTCATTATTGGTATTTTGTCGCTCACAAAGAGAAACTAAACTAGAGTGTGAATCAACAAAATTGTTACAAGTACCTGACGCAGAAATTATGATAATGAGTAACCTACAATAGATAGGTATACATAGTAAGCTTAATAACTGGCTCAGTAAGTTGAAAATGAAGAGATGGAAATAAAAGTATTTTGAACGCTTGATTAGATCTATTAACCTCCGATAAACCAACTCTTGCAGTAGCCTCGTTCTGAGCCTCCTGCTTTCCGGTAGGTGTCACAGAAGCCCACGCAACAGTTTCCTGTCATCCCGGTGGTTTCGTTGCGGAAACAGTCACCTCCTTTGCGAACACAGTCTTCATCCTAAAGGAAGGTTAACAGACAGATAGTTTTTTCAAATTTAAAATCAGAGCTATTATGTCGAGATTGCACTAATCCACCAGAAAATTAGAATAATCACTTAAAGTGATATAAGTTTGCATAAATTCTCAACTCAAATGTCGGTGACGGCACTATACTAGGTCACCACGATTTTTCGAAAAAATATTTTATTTTTATTTCATGTCTGTTATTTGATACTTACCTGGATTCGTGCAGAAAGTCCATGATTGTAATACGATGCTGCCACGCAGACCGAGGCCATCATGAACAAAAGCACTAGAATCAAAACGGTTTCATCTCTTCTCTTCATTTTGTCTCCAGCAGTCGAATCACTCCTATTGTTCTCAACAATTGAACTAAATTAATTTGCACTAAAATTATGAATATGAATAGATTGTCCCAATTTGGCAGGAATTTTTTCACGTTCTTCTTGTACTCAACATTACAATTTGCGAATTAAGAACACTTTGGTTGTACCTCCTTAAGCACCTTTACTCCTACGTGACTTCACTTCCTGTGAGTTTTCAGTTTGAAGGATGCTGATTACTAACGGTGTTACTTACTTAAATTCAACTTTGCTTCTGAGCATGGAAATGACCTTAAAATAAAACGCATGAGAACAAAAACTTCTTTTAATAATTCTTACATTGTTTTTTTTTCTTTCAAAGCTGCATCCACAGATTAAGTCAAAGCCTAGCCACCCAGAGACAGAGGCCAATTATTTTGTAGCTGAGAAACTGGTTGTGTTAAATCATGATATGAATGGGTGTTTGCATTTGAGCTTAAACATTGATTAAATAATAAATCATTAGTAGATATTTTTCGATTATTCAAGAAAGTCCCTTCCCTCCTTATCTAACGAAACATTCATGCCGGAAAACAAGCTCATGAGAGATTGAGATTACGTATAAAAAATCATTATTCGAATGCAACGTTCACTTTGATTCTGTTTGATATGTGGTAATGAAGCCTAAACCCGGCTGAAGTTTTATCCTTTCGTCCACTACTGGCAATAGTGTCTTGTCGTGACATTAAAAGTTTTCATATTGGGACAGTCAAGTCACGAAAGATAATATGTAGATTTAATGGCCAGGACTAATGCGGTCAATACCACTATCGCGTCGTATTACAATTTACAAAAGAATACAGCACGACCAGAGGCCAGTTGGTTGCAGAAGATTCATTTCATTTGAACTGTTAGTTTGCCCTACCCCCGGCTGCAACAGGCACTGCCTATTTGTAAAAGTGCGTGAGAACTTTACTCACACTTCATCAAACGAAAATCCCATTTATGTTAGTGCATGAGAAATATTTGGATTTTTAGAGAAAAAAATTGATTAAAATGTGTCTGGACGGATTCGTCATGAGTTGAATCTGATCACGTTCATCTCCTCATCTATAATAATGGATTATGAGATGTCATGAAAAAATAGACAGTTACAAATGAAAAACGAGCTATTTTTGCACACCTCTTCGTATTCATGAATGAATGGAGGAATTTTGCATGCAACATTAGAGCATGGTTGGAGCAAATTCTAGCGACGCTGGATATTTGATTCTGTAGACATGAAGCAAGCAGATTACAAGCTCCAAAAAATACACAAATTAAGTCACATTCTCAAATTGGATTTAATGTCAGTGTCAAAATCAGTCTGTCACTTATCTTTACATCAAACGTCATACTCTCATGGGAA
>JAHZNI010001595.1:0-17278 GCA_027744415.1 Seira ritae | reverse complement strand
GCTCAGCTCGTTGTTCGGTTGTTTTGTTTTCTTGAGCAGCTTTAAACTAACAGGGAAGGTTCTGTAACAAAAAAATCTTCTCCCCTTCTTCGTTCTCATAAGTTTGTTCGTATTTGCCAACAAACATTCATTACAAATTCTCTATAACTCATTCTGTCTTGTTGTTTGTTTGGTTTTTGGTGTTCTCAAAGGAAAGTGAGAACTCTACCGAGTAAAAAATGCATACAAATTTGAGGATGATGAGAGCATGCCATGCCACATGCATACATGGTCCTAAAAGCTGAAGTAGCTAGTGAGTAGGCTAGTAGGCATTTGTTATTATGAAGCAGCAGCATGGTCTTCCAATTAAAAGTACCAATAACATCAACACGATCATCATCAACATCGCGAACAAGACAACACATTTTTTCTCTTAGTTAGTACCTACTCCAATTCCTCAAGACCTAATAGAACACAAACAAAACAAACAGAAGCATGCTGGCTGGTTCGCATAAGACCCAAGAATCAGCTTCAGCAGTTCAGCTCAGCTACACAGCTACAGCCACGACACACATAAAAAATTTGCAGCACTTGTAACAAATATTTCATGAAGTTTTTCAAGTGCATGATCATGATCAATACAATCATGATGATATGAAATGATGCATTGTTTTGGATTTGTTTTGTTACATCACTGCAGCAGCGTTATTGGTATATTTTGGGAAAGTTCAGGTTTAATTTAAGTCACGAATGCATGAGAAGAAACAATTACGTGTAACAATTAAACATAATTGAAGAACAAGAAGGAGAGGAGGAAAATTTGAAACGAATTTGTCTAACTATACTTATATCGCATTATTTATTATCGCCCCTTCGATCATTCAGTACAGCAACAATATGTATGAACAACTCCTCCGAGCACGTCTAGCTTCATTGTCTATGTTTGCTTAGACCAGACCATGTACATACGTAGTGAATTGACTGGGACATTTTTATAATTAAAACACTAACTTTAGTAAAACTTGTTATACCTATATATTATGTCATATGTGGTATAGGGTGGTCGGATATCATATCGTGCGAATCTACAAGCGAAAACCACTTTTCATGAAGATGTCTGCAATCTGAAACTATTTTATAACTTGCCTGATTTCATAATAGTAAAACATGTCGGATCATATCAGTCGCAGTCGTGTATGCAACATCTTTATACAAGTGGAGACAGGGCAGGTGGGGCTAACCAAGAAAAAGCTGGCCGAGTTATTGTTGACTGCAGTCAGCTTTTTTAAAACTGAGATGTAGTTTTATGGGATAATTAGGTAACTCAAGTCAAGTCCTTATTGCTGTCTCTATCTCTATCTGCCTGGATACTGGAAATAATACCAGGGTTAAAATTTACGTGGTAGAGTAAATAGCAAAAATGGCATAGCGTGCATTTTTCCTATCGCAAAAATATCATCGCAATGATGGTGGTAGCAGTGGGGGGAGCCCGATCGGAATCTATAGGATAAGAGGATAACCACCTAATATATTTATATTTAATTAATGCAGTTCTAAATATCAGCCTTTCCCAAAACATCGTTCCACCATGTGTATTTACATTTGCATACTTCCTATATATTGTGCCAAACAAACCATGAAATAATTTAGGTACAATTACAGTTAGTTACGTATGACCAATAGCCGCACTTACATTTATCGATAATGTTTCATGGTCACTGCTGCTATGCTGGATTAGTTTGCTCGTCGCAAAAATGAACATGCAATACTTACATCTAAACACGACACACACCACCGCATCACACATTTTTCCTTTCACAATACTACATTATATCGCCACCATCAACGAGAAACGCTGGAGAAAGCACCAGCATTCAGCACACTTGGGACACAATATGTAGTTGTTCTTGTTCCTTATTCGCCAACTGATACATGACCATGCACACTTTTTCCCCTACGGTGTTAGCTTAAGAACCGTTCAAACCCTCCAAGTAAAAGCAATATGTATACTTTCTTAATAACTGACCTTCTCTTCTTCTTTTGTTCCAAATAGGTAGTATGAGCATGTATCATCAAAACATTCACTTGCTGGAAGACTAGATACTTGACAGAGAAATTGAAAAAAACGGCGAAAGTAGAAGGAACTTGTCAATTTAATTTCTCTCTAATGTGCATTATTAACTCTCATCGCAGACCGCGACCGCACTATATCACATCCAAGGAACTTTCTGTTGCATATTTCATGAATGATATTCATTATATCCAGCCATGTCCATGAGACTGAGACTCACGTGCAAACTGAAAATTCTCCATTAACTCAGCCCATAAGCACCCACAACATCTATTTAAAAGTATAACTGTTTATGCTTTCACTCGGTATAATTTAAGGGAAAAAATCAATTTTCATTTAAGTTTTGGAAATAAAAGTAGGTCAACGCAGCTACATATATGTAGCTAATAAATTTAGACTTGAGCTTGAGAATGGTAAAAATATTCAATATGTAAAATTTTCATAAAAAGCTTCTAGATAAATCGCATGACTATTCAATACAAAATATTATTAAACGATTGATAATTGTAAACGCAAAAATTCTTGCTCACAAAACCGAACCGAAACTTTTTTGTTACTACCTGACATGAACAAAAAAGACAACCTTCAAAATGTATACAATACCGCTGAGCTTATCATGTGCCTAAACTCCACTTTTTTCATACACAGAATTAATATTGAAGAGATATGGGTGAATTGTTGCCAAAACTAAACAAAAATATTGCGAAATTGGTTAAACGATCAAAGCGATATTAGCTAATAACCATGAACTGTCCCAAATGCGGGTAATCAGTCAGTCAGCCGTTGTCGTTTCTGTTTATCTTTCAATTTAATGCTTTTGTTCCTCTCTTTTTATCGGTATGTATAGTATATGTATATACGTAAGAATGTTTTAGCATATTCATATTGTCATTTGTGTTGCCGTACTGAAAAGAGCAATAAATCAGACTATACTTAAGAAGTTATTATGGCAGCCCTGAAAGTAATGCAACACACGGGTTGATTCTTAAAATTTAATATGTCCACGCGCATGCATATATATATGCTGATGTACATACCTAAGTTTGGGCATTAATTACTCTCATCATACCTCATCAAGCCAAGCAATAAAAACTTCCATGATTTAAACTGAGACATCGCTGTAGATTAATTGATACATTCGTAAATAAATACTCATATTTATTAAAATCATGCTAGGTGTATGCATGTATGTAGGTACGCTTCCTGACAGATTAGGTTGAAGTGATGTACCAACAAATACTTCATGTATATGTATGTATTTTATCTCAAACAGGTGAAGCACCATTTTTATCAAACATCAAAGGCAATGATAAAATATGTAAATGATACTTGAAAAAAATTGATCAGATCACATAATGTCAACATCATTAAGGACCACTGAAAGAGATTAAATGTGATGCGATATGAAACATAAAAATAGACCCAGGAACTTTTGCCTCTTCAAAACTTTCCTAACAAAATCAATGTTTCATGTTCCAAAGTAAAAAAAACTATTTTAAGGCCATCGCCATGTCTTGTATATTCCTTTAAAAATTTATACAGCATCCAGCAACAAATGATTATAACAATATCGACCTTTACCCTTCACTCCAGCCTACACAAACGCTTTTATTCGTGTCAATAAAAGAGTGGAACTCGAAGAAGTTGTGAAGGAAAGCAATTTGTCAGCAAGCATTATCATCAAAATGCCTTTTCTCACTTTCCCCATAGTCTCTTTCACTAGCATTATATAGGGAATAGGAAGAGATGTGAAAAGCTACAAAAAGGAATATGTATTTAGGTAAATGGAATGAGTTTTAACATTATTTTCTCCATAAAACACACCTGCTTGCTTGTTACTGGCTTGGAGATCATCATCAGCAACTAACAAGCGACATGATAACATAACAACAACAACAAGAAAAGTAGGTTATGTTTACAATTTTCTCCGCCCGCCGCAAATTCCGCTTTCTCTCTAGAAAGCTGCCTGAAATCAATTTTCTTTCACGGGACTGACCGGATACCTCGAGCTGAGTTGTTTGTAGCGGCGAGCGAGGTGCTTACAAATTCGTCCTTCACTTTCTTCACTTTGTGTACTTTTTCATGTAAACAAAGTTATTTATGTATGTCCTACATATATGTAATACAATATGCTTAACTTACCTTCCACCATAACGAGCTCACTATCTTGATATATGGAATGCCTCACGTTCCTCCCTCAATGTTTTCTCCAGCGAAAACAAAAGCAAAGTAGGGACAAGAAGTAAGGCCAAGGCCTAGCCTACAGTGCACTGTTTCACCACTACATTCATTTCATTTCAATTTCACATGAAAGAAAACAGGGAAAAAACCTCCTGCGAGTCGCTCGCGGTCGTGAGCGAGCAATAAAAAGCCAGAGAAATAAAAGAAACCCTGCCCATTAAATCAGGCTCTCTCCGCTGGAGGAAATTATTGATCCACGCTTGGACACGCTGCTGCTGCGCTGCTGATGCATTAATTCCATAAAAAATCGCACAAAGCGAAAGTACTTGGGGAAAATAAAACCTTTTGACTGGACTTGATTTGAATGAGGAAAGTTGCGATCGCAAATTTAGGTGTGTTTTTTTTACAACCAATGCATATACCAGTAGGTAACTCATTTTGTATTGAGATACATATGTGAAGGATGATGATGAGATGAGTATTATTTACAAACTTTTGTTTTTTCCTTGATGAGGTCACGCACGTCACGAGTCAAGAGGTAAATGGTAAAATCATTGGTTCTGTTTCATTCCTCTACATTGCATTGCTATTGCTGCTCGTTAATAAGTTGTTTATCATTATCATCGTTAAAAGAGCACGAGCACAGTCCAGCTAAGCTCAGAGCCGAGCCGACCCACCGTTATTATAAGTGAAACGAAATGTTTGCAAACTTTTGTTTCAGATCAGTTCTACATAATAAAGCTGCAGAACAAAAGCGAGTAGGTAAGTTCCAGTTCCAGACTTGCGTTTTATCAATTTTCTTCCGTGAAATATGAAAATGATTTCGTGCACGGAAAAATGCATGCATGGCAATAATGGGATTGGATGTGCTGCGACCCAGACTAGTCCAGACATATACAAAATATAAACACAACAAACGCCTTCAAGCATAAAGAGAAGCGAAGCCATGATGTTACACTTTTATCATTATCATAGAATCATTACATTTTGCCAGCCTTTGTTTACTCTAAAAATAATTACACCAAAAGGATGAAAAAGTAGGTTTGTCTGCGTCTGAAGTACCACCTCCAATCAGTATCAAGTATCAATAATGCTTGGGTTTTGATCCTAATGTGACTCACTTTTTGACTGTAAATATATGCATACTGCGAGACATGAAATGTCTGGAAATAGCGACTTTCATCTAAGGAAAAAAATTCATAGGTAAAATCAAACATATTTTTCCTAAGGAAAGCAGGGAAGAATTAAAATAGAACAGCAAATTCTCTTTTTTGGACTTTGCTTTTTTGCAAGTAAGCAACAAAGCACCTGCGTGCAGGTCGCAGAGAACAATTCGGATACTTTTATTTTTTTCATTGAAAAAAATTCATACATTCACTGGTCATTCGTCCTCATGCACCGACTTACATATTTCATCAAATGTACAGTAGCATTATTGTAAAATACAAATAGCAAACACAGATATTCATCAACTCATTACAAAGAAATAATAGTTCTTGACGCTACAAAAATCGTGATTTATGAGAATGGAAAGAATCTAGTACACAATCATGTAACACATCAAATCAGTATTACCAGAGAAAATATTGTATTGTATTCTATTCTGTTCGAAACCCGATTTCAATACGGAGGGACGGTACAATCGCAATAACCGTCCCTTTAGCCGAACTAAAGCATTTTAAGACGAAATAAATTAATAAGCTGAAGCCGAACGTAGAAGAGGCTATAATTATAGCCTATAATTACAACATTATTACCTTTCGTCAAAATTAAGTTTATTATGTTAATCATACTTTTGGTTGGTAAACAGTGAAAAATGTATACTCCGTTGCTGAATCCGTATCGCTATATTGCTTTCAAGTTTTAATTGCGTTACATATTACAAAGTAAATACCTTAAAATTTCATAAACCCATCAACCTGGATTTATTACAGAGTACAAAATACAAAGTAGAATAATATAGATATATATGTATCAACATCATCATTTGATTAAATATTAATAGATTAGAGTTAATCTAGTTAATTATAAATTACATTGTAATAGTTTTTGCTCGAGTATAAAAAAGTCTCAAGTTTCCCATTGCAGCACAATTATTGTTAACTGTATCATCGAATCGTTAATAATGTAATATGTGATGTAATAAATTACTATACTGTTAATTTCATTTGCATTATTAAGTTTTTTTGATAATTTCTCTTATGTAAATCATCTAATCGTACGTAATTATATCATTAGTAAAAAATAAAGTATAAAGCTTATAGACAAAAAAAAAACAAAATCAACGACTGATCGGCAATTGAATGATATCTACAGCTACTCTATTCTATCGGATGCTACTTGTCTAGACCGATTAGGTAGGTAAAATGTCAATGTCATAATATTTCTGAAGCTACTCTCCACTTCGTAATTTAAAAATCCCACAGAAAATTATCGTTAATTGAACTGGTCGTGATTGGAGTGGTGATGTTGTGTACGGTGGTGGAAGGCATCTCTGGCATGATTACATTATTACTAATAATATTATTATCAGACTTTTTCGTGCTATGACAGGTTGATGATGACATGTCATCGAAATCCGTATCCATTAGAGTAGTCCCACTAGACGTGGATCCTAGGGACGACGGCCCATGAAATGAGGGATTCATGTTGTTATGGACTGTGGGACTGGAAAATAGGAAGCTATTGGGGAAATGATGATTATTATGGTGAAGTTGTTCTCTGAAGGGAAGTGAGCTCATCGTTGTCAAGCCAGTGGCGAAACTTCGTGATGACAAAAGGGGATCTCTTTGCTGACTGTTGTGATGGGGATTGTGAAGCTGGTTCTGGTGATTAGACTCATCCATTATCGAGCCAAAAAGGCTGGAATTGTTGACGACGTGGTTTGCAGAGTTAGAAAAGTTGTTGTTGTGGTTCAACAAGTTGCTCGTGAATTTCTTCGAGGGATCTCCTTGTTGAGAATGCGGTAAATGTTGAGCATGATGATTTTGATGATCAATATTCGGGAAAGCGGTGTTGCTAGCAGAGGAGCCCACATTATTGGACGAGCTACACAACGTGTCTAGCCAGTCACAATCAGAATAATCCGTGTCCATTTGAATGTCTAGATGAAGGTCGTCAATGAACGCGTGATCATTATGGTGGTCCCCGATTTGAGACTTTAATGAGGGGTTTGAGGATGTCTGCTGATCCATGACTGAGAAGTCAAAGGGTGAATTACTAAAATGATTTTGGTGATTTACCACTTGAGCTTTTGAGTTTGATGAATGTAAAGACACAGAGGAATGTGTGTCGTTAAAACCTAAATCCATCGAGTTAGCAGCGGTAGCGTTGCTGCTGCTGGAGAGATCATAGTCTTTGTTACTATCTCCTGAGTTTGTGTGCGACCCAGTTCTCGAGAAAAATCCCAAGTCGGATGGTGTATTTGACAAGTTGTTAGAAGTACTACCGCTCACTAGTTTTATGCCTGCGGCTGCAGCTGCTGCTTCCGCTTCCCTTGATTCGCTGTAGTTTGACAGATCCTCACTAATTCTGAGAATTGCTTCAGCATCTTTAGACAAGTTCTCTTCAGTTTTTACGGAATTGGCTATGCCAAATGTAAGGAAGTCTGGATTGCTCGTTGTTGGATGACGTGAAAATGGGATGGTGGTCGGCAACATAACAGAAAATGTTGGAGGAGGCAAGGGTGGCGGTGGAGGAGGTTGAACAGTCTCGTTGTTGCTTTGCTGATGTGTGGTGTCTTGACAGTCGACTGGAGACCTCGACGAAATGAGTGTCTTTGGATGAGGATCTTGGGCGGCACTAGGTGGTAATTCTGCAAAAAAAAACACAGTTTTAATGTAATGTCTGGATGGCGAATTAGATGAAACAACGACCAACTACAAATATACATAATATGAAAGCTTACCTCCAGTGCGGATTAAAATTTCCAACACGTCATCCACCATTTGACTTTTCGTTTGAGGTTCCAGTTTGGGAATATCCTTCGTGTCAATTGTCTGAACTAAATCATCCAAACTGGGAGTGTCGCCGTTTTCGTTTGGCGTATCCCCCATGTGCTGCTGTCCTTGGTGTAGCCACTGATTGTCTCCGCTCACTTGCTGGGGATTGACAATGGTCACAGGAAGAACATTATTTGAAATAGTGATTCGCTGATCACCACCGCTATTGTTCTCTGCATTTGTGCCACTTCTTATGATAACTAATTGAGCTTGAGCCTGCTCTTGTTGCTTCTTCTGCTCTGCTTGTTGCGTTTGCAATTGCATAAGGTTCTGCATTTGACTTTGATACTTTTGTTTCTGTTGAATATGATTTCGAAGGAGTTGGCGGTGCTCTTGGGGTCCAATCTATGAAAATCAATCAAAGATTAATAAGTAATTATGCCTAACTTTTCACACTTTAGACATATTTAAATTAATAATAAGCATTTCCTTACATTTTTAGAATCTTTTTGCTGCGCCAGTTTTTGTTGACTAAGCGAGACCTCCTTCTGCAGTTCTAAAATCTGCTTTTGCTGTTCCAAATTATTCGTAATGGAGTTTTCATTATTCGCAGCAGCAGCTTTCGCAGCAGTAGTCACAAGCGCAGTGATGGGTAATTGACTAATCACTTTGGCGTTTGGAAGGACAGCATTCTTTAAATTATTGTCCGATGTAGGATTATTATTTATGGCGCCACCATTACCATCCACATTATTATTCGTGTTGGCCATAGCCTGCGCTCCGAATAAGCTCAAAATACTTTGCAAAGCAACGCCATTGACTTTTCCAGCCAGTATGTCAGCCAAAGTAATGAAGTTAGTTCCTTCCGTGTTAGAGGTTCCATTTGATGGCGCCTGTATAACAATTGCCGTTGCCGGTGGAACTGATGCTACCGGGGCATTTGAGGTGTTCTTAGCTTTGTCATCATTGCTACTGCCGTTGTTGGTGGTATCCATCATGGCTTCACTCGAATTTTCATCTGCTGACATGACTTCCATTTTAACAGAGGCTGTAGCAGCCTTTGCTTCTGACGCTGCTTCTTTTGCTGCTGCAGCTTTCAGCCTATCAATCAACTGAGACTTGGACCCACTCACTGGTAAACTCCTTTTCTTCAACTCAGCTTTCAAGTCATTTACTTTCCACTCGCTAATATTTTGTAAGTTTAAAGTTTTCACTAAACTTTTATCTGTAGTCGACGAACAAGTAGATGACGCTGGCGAGGGGACAGACACATCATTTGAGACAGACTTGGGTTCTCCCTGAGTTTCATTTGAGGCAGGGGGTTTGGGTGCTATTTCTGCAACTTTTGGCGCTAACACTACGGGAATAGTTTTTGGACTGTTTGCATTGCCATTGTTGCTGGTACTTGCAGCCACAGTAATCGTTGTTGGCTGTTGACTAGATTGCTGATTGTTACTGCTCAGTAAATTTGTGCCAAAAGTGGCAGGTAAAGTAGTCACCGGAAAGGAAGACAAAGTTTTGCTATTACTACTACTGCTACCAATTCCACCAGAACCAGGTGGAAGTTTTGGCGCAGCTGGAAGAAGTATTTGAGGGTACTTGTGTTGCCACTCTATTTGCCAATGCAGGAATAACTGCTGTTGCTTCAGTAAAAGATCATAAGAACTTTCGGCCTTTGAGTGGGCACTTAGAGAGCTACTGGCGCTACTTGAAGAGCCTCCCTTCGGTTGAGCTTCGGGTTTTCCCAAGAGAGGACGAGGACTGCGTAGGAGGCTTTTGTACATGAGCGGCTGCCAGTTGGAATCCAGCACTTTGGAGTTGTGGGAGAAGATCACGCACCGCTCCGTCTGAGAGAACTATTGTTTGGGGAGTCGCTGGAGAGATATGATTGATTGTAGGAAGAGGAGGGGGAGGTGGAATCACCGCAGCTGGGGTGGTCACTTGGAATATTGTCGCTGGTGCAGTGATTTGTTGGACCTGAGCTGGAGACGATGAAATAGCAGACGTGGTGAGAATGAGTTGAGGAGGCGGTGGTGGTGGTGGCGGAGGAGGAGGAGCCGTTTCAGACTTGTTAGTTTTGGCTGGCAGCAAAGTCACCTCACAAGGTTCACTTGCAGAAACTACAGAAGGTAGACAGATAGCGGGATCGCTACTTTGCTTTGAAATTGGGGTATTTGCCTCCGTGTTGGGCCCGGATGAGGAGGCATCCGGCGTTCCAGCAGGTGAGGAAATGTCTGAGCTGGAGTCATCTTCATTGACTATGTATTTATTTGGAAGACTTGGTCCTGGAACATGGCCTTCGGATGTCGCCTTAAAATTCACGATACCCTCTGAAAAATAAATCATTATTTAATTATTTAAGTTTGTCACATTTTCAGAACACAAAAGCACGATAAACCCATCAGGATATCCGCACTACTTGCCCATTTTGTAAAAACCCGTAATTGATCTCACCTTTGATGGCCTTGTCGATATCTGCATCTGGAGCATGCAGAATATTCTTTTGAACTAACTCCAGGGGCCCTGGACGGTGAATTAAGTGATCTGAAGAAGTAATAAGAAACGTTAAGCATACGTCAATTTTTATGTCATGCATTGCATTTTACATCATAAAATTAAACTGTTTTCGTTACACTACTTACCATTGAGGGAATCAGCCAGTCTTGCTCTTTTTAGCCTACGCTGTTTGTCCGCAAGAGACGGATCAACACGGGAATCAGTGTCTGTGAAAAAGTTTCAAATTATAAACTTACATAATGTTACATAATGCTCAACTAGAAAAGACATTTTTGACGAGGTTACCTTCAAGAATGTGTTGCCGAATGAGCTCCTGACGAGCAGGTCGCTGTTGGATTTTTGCTCTGAGCAAATCCCCCATTCGGGCTCGTTCCAGTCTCACTCTTTGGCTAGCAAACGCTGCAGGTGTTTTTGGAGCTAAAATTATTAGTGAATTATAGTTTAAAAATTCAGGAATCTCAACATGAACTTAGCTTTTAAAAGTTTTTATTTTGCTTACGAGGTAAAATCCCTTGTTCCACAAGCTGGTTCATTGGCCGCCTCAACTGAAGTTTAACCTTCAAAGCTGGAAAAAACAAACGATTTTGATTTTACTATTTCACCTTCACCTACGTCCTTCTTCAAACATACTTAATTGGCAACTTAAAATCACTTACATTCCTTGTTGCGATCCATACACGGCTGAAGGGGAGAATCATCCACCACCACATTCGGAGGGGAGCCCTCAGGCCTCTGTCCCTCCTCCTCAGGGGATATGGCATAATCCATTTGTTGTCCTACAGGGTTATCATTTCCTCCGCAAGACATTGGCTGTTGGGGAGAAGTCATCTGACAATCCATTTGTTTATTATGGAGATCATAGTCGGAGCAGGGAGATGTCATGTTCATCATCATTGACGATGTCGATGACGAGACCGACCCAGGTGGGGAGGAAAAGCTCGGATTGGGAATTAGTAGGTCTGAATGGTCGTGTAAATTCGGACCTACAGAACCACTAGTCGTCTCTCCATCTCCTCCATCTTTCTCTCCGCCGCTACTGGAATCCATTCTTCTGCAAAATCACAATATTTTATAAAGGCTTAAAATGTGAAAGTAATTGCCACGTTTCAGGTTAAAAAGCACTGCGAACTTTCACCTAAATATTGCAATTATCATAGTTTCTCTGCCCTTATTCTGCAATTTTGTCGATGCTGTCAACGGGTCAACATCAAGAATAACTCTGTCACCTTTTCAAAATACCTTCAGCAATATACTTAACTTTCACCTACTCATCCACGAAATCTTCTACATACACTTATTTCCTCAGAAGTCCGAAAGTCAAAATCACACTTTCAACTTCCTCAAGAAATGAAAAAGCCCTCATATTTCACCTTTTTCTTTTCAATCAACCTTACTTTTTGCCACTTACTTCCATTTTATTCCTAAATGCTAATAAATGCATGTAATTAAAAACTAATCTAAAGACACCCGTTCATTTCCAACCGTACACAAAATAATTTTTTTCTTACCATTCGCAACTAATTCAATAATAATTTTTATTTTCCTCGTCCACCCTCACACATTTTTTTTCCCTTTTAGCCACATCCAACCCAAACCACGTCATAAAAAATAATCAAAATATAGTAAAGTTCTTTAATCACAGTTAAGTCAGCCAGACAAATAGGCGCAGTAAAAAATATCTCATTCATTAGTCCTCTACTTTTATCATTTCAATTTTTCTAAAAATTTTGTCTTTAGGTAAAATATACACTGGTTTAAAATAGGAATTATTCCTCATTTTAAAAAAATACGACAAGACATACACGAAAGTTCACCCAATTTTTTCACGATTTCATTTTTTTACAATAGGGTGGGTTGGATAAAGAAAAGACAGTTGAAAATAAAAAAAAATCCTCATTTTTTGAAGTCTGAAACTGATAAGCATAAAAAAGCACGGGTTGGGCTTTAATGTTTTTTAATGGCAGTAGAACAGTTTTTTAAAGAAAAAATCTCTCATCCATCTATAACTTTTCCTTTACATTGCATTGCATTGCTGCAGAACTTAAATGCTTATGTACTGCACTTCATATCACCTTTTTGCAAATGCATTTTTCACGTTTTTCAAAAAAGGCCCATACATTTTGATATCATTATTCGACGATGGATGTGATGCACTTTATCAATTTTGCTCTTCTCTTTTAAACCATTGAAGAAACTGGGTATGATTGAAGCGTTTAGAATTTTTTCTTACATTTTCAAAAAAATGAAATAATTGGCACACCCGTGAAGAATAAAAAAGGATGAGTGATTACTGCTAACTGACACGCACAATAAATAATGAAAACGATTATGATTACAGAGCTGATGATGATGATCCTTCAATAGGACTTGCCTCAAGGCACATCTTTAAGGATGCTATTTTTTATATCAGGTATGATCATCAATATCACACTCGCTAATTACTTTAATTCGTACCTATTTAAGATATTTTGGCTACTTCATAAACACAGCAATAATTCCTCATTCTGTATCCCTGATCCCATCTCATTTCAGAGCTCCGAGCTATATAATAAGTATACTTGTTAGTAAATCTTCCCTTGAAAATTCGCTAATTATTTACTTGACTTCACTTTACTGCTCTTTTTCAAGTCTATAGCTCACTTAAAGAGTTCTCTCGTAGTTCTTTTTTCAAAACTTTCAAACATTCTTTCACAAAAGCAAAAGGGCCGAGTTTGAAGTTTAGTACTCGACTCACAATTATCTAGTTTTCATTCACTCACTCATTCCTTAGCATTTGGCTAGTGCCATCAATATATTACAATTAAATTCGAGAATGGCGAATTCATTTCATGTAGTAAGTACTTAAGCACTATAATGCAATTTACACGATGATGATCCTCTGCCAACACTTGGCATACAAATACCCAAGAATCATTGTTTGCTCGTATACATACAAGAGTAATATTAATAAATAAAAATACTTTTTAAAATAGAGATTCAATGAAAATAGAATTATTTTTATTATCATTTACCATCAGGATTTTTGGATCCTTTTTCCTTTGACTTCACAATGAAAACATTGAAACAAGCAAAAACCAACCTGTCCGTCCGTTCGTTCACAGGAAAATAACAATGCAATTCATTTCATTTCAGAGAGTAAAAACAGCTTTTTACTAGTTTACAATACGTACGTACACGTAAGATGTATACGAACATATAAAATGCATGTACATTGTACATAATAATATTCCTTTCCGATGTGCATATCCCCTAATGATGGGATGTGCAAAGCACAATGATGCTGCTATGTTCATATAAAAAAGCTCTAGTAAATCAGTTATAATACCGTATTTTACTATCATCATCGCAAGTATCAGTCGACCAGACGCATAGACGGACGGACGGACACGCCGTATTTGTGATCAGCTAGAGAGCTATAGGCAGGCCCAAGGCTCACAGGTACATATGCACATATTTGAGCCTGCCTGCCATAAAAAAATTTACCTTTCACAAAAATAAACGAAAATGATCATCTTTCCTTTTCTTTCTCCTTTCATATGAAGAAAGATGAATAAAAATGATATTCACGAGTCAGCAGATAAATTAGTTGTTTCACGGTTCAGGGAAGCTATGCATAGTCTTCAGGTTTTTTTCTCTTTTCACTGTCCGCATGTAATACAAAAAAGCAATAAATTCTTTAATCTGTCAGTGAATATTCGGATCACGTCAACTAAAGTTTTCGTAGTATGTATTTTCATTCTACCATCATATCCTATTCGGAGGGGAGGAATTGTTTTTGAAAAATTTTTTAAAAAATCTTTACCTCCGAATTGATTTATTTTTTCCACGAGAAAAAGAATGTTTTGATTGAGGAGCTACTGAATTATATTATGCAGAGATGTGGTTTAACTTTGCAAAGCCTTGCCCCTGAAGGAATCGAAGCTTGGCTGAAAATCTTCACACTTACTACCGGCATTTTGTGTGCTCGTAAAAAATCATGAAAGGGGTAAATTGGATTTTTATATATTTGCTTGTAAACCCTAATGCAAATTAACAATCAACACCGTGCCCCACCAATTAAAGAATTCTTTTAATTATTGGCATTATATTGACTGATTATAAAAATCATAGTGGCTTATCATATTCAAAGGGCTTACCTGACTAAATATGTAGTAAGTTTTTCGAAGCCTGAGATGAGAAACACGATGATGAGAAAGGTTTAATTACTCCTTAATCAAGATGCGTATATATATTTTTATTGCACTTTTTTTGTAGCATTTAATTAATTTGCGTATCGTCTAAACTCTACCGTCGTAATTAACACTGACACTTATTCACGCTCTCTGATAATATGCCTAAGTCATAAAAGCCAACAAAGTGAAACATTGTAGATTGTTTAGAGTGCAATTCATTGTTCACGTTTTTACTCGATAGTCCCACGAAAACAAAAAAAGAGATGCAGAGCAGAGGAAAATGGCATTGTTCTCCTTATTAAAAAGCCATAGTTCCAATTATCTCAAACCGGATTATGTCCTCCTCCTGCCATCAAAAAACACTTTAACTCTAGTTTGCTTTATTTATTAGGGAAAAGTTGTAAAACCAATTGTGATGCCTTGTCTGTTGCCTCAAAAAACGCAAGGCGGAAAAAATGTCATTTGATATTGCCAATATAATAGCCATTTCATTCCATCTATCTAATTGACATTAATTTTTATGACATCGACATAACAAAACACAACACACTGTACACCACCACTACTCCTTATATAAATATAATTTGGAAAGTACTTCTGTACTGATTGATTGCATCCCCAATCCAAATCCAATCCTCTCGCCAGTTTATGGTTTAGGATGGCACTGCACACAGTCAAAACAAAATCAATAAATCTTCTGCAAAATTATTTTCTTCCTCGATCCAATCCAATCAAACTGTCACTGATCAGCACTAGCACATGTCGTGTCTCTCCTGTCGCTCAATTATCAATCTCCATAATGAGTGATATATCCCTTCAATTTTCCAGCTTCCCACTACATCCATCCTGGAATCTTCCCACATGTGCAAAAAATTTATTCGCAGAGGATTCCGGCAAACCCGCTAGATTCTTTTAGGGTGGTCCCATATCCGCGAAATAATTAATTTTACTACCATATTCCTCCCCGTAGAAAAATTTTAGATTCCTCAGGTGAGTGAGTTCTTCTGCAAAATTATTTTCTTCCTCGATCCAATCCAATCAAACTGTCACTGATCAGCACTAGCACATGTCGTGTCTCTCCTGTCGCTCAATTATCAATCTCCATAATGAGTGATATCCCTTCAATTTTCCAGCTTCCCACTACATCCATTCTGGAATCTTCCCACACGAGAAAAAAATTTATTCGCAGAGGATTCCGCCAAACCCGCTAGATTCTTTTAGGGTGGTCCCATATCCGCGAAATAATTAATTTTACTACCATATTCCTCCCCGTAGAAAAATTTTAGATTCCTCAGGTGAGTGAGGAGAAGAGAGAATAACATGTTACTTTTTGTTATAGGCACATCAACATCACGTCAACTATCAACAGAAATTTGTTTTCGCTCTAAAGCTATCCTGTTCTTCTAATGCTCTTCTTGCATAAAAACACATAATAATTGCACTTGTTTTTGTCCTGCTTTGCTTGTTGCTCTCCTCCTCGCTGGTCACTTCTTCTTCTCCTCTAGAAGACTTCACCAGCAACAGCTTTGGTGTCATCATCATCATCACCGTCATCATCAACTCCATAATAATCATATTCACAGTGACGAAAGAAGAAGAAGAAAGAAAAAACTACACATGCGAAACTTGATTTTTTTTCTTCTTCTCAGAATACTACTACTACAACCGCACTACCACAAAGAAAAACAGAAGACAAGTCCACTGTCCACATTTTCCCCCTTTCGTGTTTTTTACTGCCAGTGAATTTTAGCAGTCCAAGTCCTTCTCGTACTTTTTGACGAAATTGGGTAAACAATGGATAAGGACTTTTGCATGTTGATAGTGATCATTTCATACTAACACAACTACTTTGCTATCCCTCTTCTCTTCTTTCTGCTCCATCTTCGTCATCTTCTGTCTTCAGTTCGGTTCATGCATTTTCATTTTCTTTTTTGCAAAAAAAATTTCTTATTCTCATAATATCGAGCAGAGTCCGCGTCCCCGTCAACTCATGTTCAGTTTGTGATGTCGTTGTATCATCATCATCCCACCTGTCTAAATACTAAATTGTACGATTTAACATGGAATGAGCTATAAGGAAGACCTCTCTCTTGTCTGGCTTGGGCATCCCTAATATCATCATAATTATAGTTTCGTTTACATAATCATCTCAGAAGAACCTATCCACTTTAATCATGATTCCTACTTTATTGCACTCCATTAGCTTTGGGCATGGGCATATGCAATGCTAACAAGTATTTATGGGCACTTCAATAATTTTTTTAGTTATAATCGTTTCAGTCTTCCTACGCACATTTTTTTCTTTGTGTCTTCTTGATTTAAATGATTTGCGAGTACAACTCTCTCTCAGTTGAAATCGCAACAGCAAATCTTCAGTTCAGGACGACGCTGGCGTATGATGATGCAGTTGGTAGATG
>JAHZNI010001594.1:0-11813 GCA_027744415.1 Seira ritae | reverse complement strand
ATTTATATACATACTTTCGCCTCGACTAAAATTATCGCTGTATATGTGTTCAGTTTATCAGCAACGAAACACTTGGCACAAGTATTTTACGAGTGTGACCAATGTTTATTTTTCTAAATTATTGCTTAAATCAATATATTACCGGATTATTTCTGTAATTACTTGTTTGTATTGCGTGGCAAAAACATGGAGTTAGAAGAGCAGGTCATAGTCTAATCATAATGTACACGTGAAAACCATTTTGTTGTGCCAGAGTAAGAGGTCAAATGATGGCTTAGAATGTCGATTAGAGTTTTAATTTTCCTTTGATGGATTGCTTGTCGTTTTCACCAGCGTTTTGATCAGATCAGCGTTAATCAGAGAGGTTTGACGTTGACAAGATTGCGATTGTGATCACTATCACTATACAAGTCCCAAGACACGCAGAGAAAGGCTGTCATCGTTGTGCACATCCCCTTTTGAGTTTAAAATTAAAAAGAAAGGACGCCCTTGGTCTTTATCTTCCTTTCCATTCCTGTATTATTCATCTTGGAGAAAGCACTCGTCTTATCAATGTAGCTCCTAATTTTTAATTCTGTGTAAAAGAAAGTTTATCACTATATAAAACATCGGGAAAATGTTGACCTCGGATTGCTTTCTTCCTCCTTTGGTTCAGCTCACCAAACCTGCGACCCGCCTTGCTTCCATAGGATTCTTTTGGAATCCTGTTCTTCAAAGAATGTCGAAAGGTGGACCCCGGCAATGTTGGTTTCATGATTTCTTTTCCCGTATCCATGTACTTTTCATCATCTTAATACTGATCCAAATGATTCTCAATTCTTCAACAAGTGACAAGAATCTTTCATTTGTTTTGATCTCGACATTCGATTTGATTGTAATCGCCTTCTGTGACGTCACAGTTCAAGTCTACAGGAGAAACTTGACCAAATGCGTGTCCCTCTTAAATGAGCTCATTGTGACCTCTGCCGAGTTAAGGACTGGTAAAATGGAACTGGATACGAAGGAGAAATTTATCAAATTGCTCGCTCCAACTTTCCACTACTCCGCGATGGCTGTGCCCTTTGCTTTCGTGTTTGGGGTCGTTCTTTCGATGCCTTGCATGCCTTCAAACCTGGGATACTTTCTCCTCGCAGAGTGCTCAGAATCTGAGACTGGAACTCACAGCTCACATTACCCCAAAATTGGGCTTCTGGTGAAAGTCCTATTCCTATCCACAAATCTTTGGATTTGGTCGTATGGGGTGCAATGCGCTGTTTTTGTTGTAATTGTTGTTATGCTGGGATCAATGAGCATCCGATCCTTTTTAAAATTATATTTAAAGTCCATGATAAATATTTGTATTTTTTCAAATCATAGCTGGAAGCTCTCCAAAAATTCTGTAACCTTCAGGCGAATTCAACTTTTGACGAAGAAGTTTAATGAAATTCATAAGTCTCAAATATTAGTTCCCCTTCTTTTTACTGTGACCTCACATCAAGTTTTCAGTACTTATGGTGTCATCAAGCTCAATTCTCAATTAAACTTTGTTAGTTTTGCTCTGTTTGGTATATTAGGAAGTCAAGGAGTTCTGGTGATTATGGGAATGTTCACAGCCCTGGCTGATGTCCACACCATGTCTGCTCATGTGAAAAGAAAGTTGGAGAAAGCACATAGACATCACAAATGGTTACGTAGGTTCCATGCTAGCTGCTCATTAGTTAAGATCAGATTCGGTGCTTTAAACTATATCGAGTCGGCTACACCTTTGGCATTTGAAAATTTTGCAGTTATACAAACAACAAATATGCTCATGGTAGACTAAGCCAAGCTTAAAAATTGTGAAATAATTCTTCATTAAAAATAAAAAATAACTTTCTAAGCTTATATAATCTTCTGTTCTATTTATAATATCTTGAACTAAGTTCTATTAAATTCTATCATTTTATCTCTTCTATAAAATTTGTATCGCATTTCTAACAATATGTATATAATAGTAGATGAAAAAAATCAAAAAATCATAAACAGAAGAATCTATGTATTGTATATTACGTTAATTAAGTAACAATGAAAGATGGATCCTCATAAACTGATATGATGTAACATATGTCACTGTGTATATTTTAAGGCTCAGTCCTTAAAATCCCTGTTAATTTGCGTTAGCAATTGGTTAGAACAACGTGTAGCGTAATAATATTGCAATATGAGTCATTAGATAAGTGGGATTTTTTAAAAACCATAAATGTCTTAAGATTTTGAGTCCATTGTATTTTATGGAGTAAAAATGATTTATTTTTAACGTATTTGGGATAAGCTTTAACTGATGGTTTCATGATGTTCATTTCGTCATTTCAATTTGATTTGCATTAAGCTTATGTAATCTGCACAAATCTTCTAACAGTGCATGAAATAACTACAAATACATACTGAAATTGCGAGTAAATAGGTGGTCATAAAAACTACTCTTTTCATATTTGAAGGCTCTCGATGTCGCAATTGAAGCCAGTCTCTACCACAATAAACAAGTAGGACAAGGGTAAAGAGAACGTGGCGATTAAAATAGCTATAAATAGTTTATAATTCATGCTTTCATAGTTTTTTTACAATCTTGTTTGTCTTGCATTTTTTCGAAGACAGGAACACACCCCAAAACAAAGTATTATCATATTTGGGTGGCGCATGTCGATTGTTTTATGTCATTATAATGTCATTTTAGTAATTTCTCATGCATGCATTTCGTCCTATTATTGAGCAGATCCCCTATTTCCACAAACCGAAACCGAGAACCCCATGTCTACTTCGTTTGAACTATCGAAATCTTTGATAAACACGATAAACATCAAGTATAGGAAAAGCCTGTATTTTTATTTGACTTTGACGACCCATTTATCTCAATCTATAGGAAAAGGAACCATATTCGCGTATCATAGAATCTTTGATGAAATGGATTGATGAAGAAGTGTAGTTGAAATGCTAAATCAATGTTTGTTGCGAAAACATGGATAATGAGGAGCCCTTCGTTTATGACGCTCCGAATAATAAGAATGTGATTGTTTAGGCTTTTACGCTTTGGTAAATGTGCTAAAGCTGCGACAATAACGATAATAAAATGTGAAGTGTGTACTTAAAGCTATAGGTTATGCCATTGCCAATGCGTCATTAAGTACATAAGGCTTAAATGGGGAGACGATTTTAACGATGCAGAGAAAGTCAATGGAGAAAGCAAAGAGTTGTAATGGCGAAGAATGTCAATAAATATTATATGATGGAAAAATACTAGCAGTGGTTTTGAAATCAAAATCAAGCACTTTGGAACTTATAGGCAATGTCAGATAAATAGTAAACGCCTTAATTTATAATTGAGATAAAATATAGAGACGTAAATACAGCAAGTAAGTGTAATCGAGTCGTTACGCCGAGCAAAGATGAAGATACAGTAAATATTTGAGTTAATAGAACTCATATCATTCTCTTATTTTACTGAATTGCCCTACAGAGACTTTGACTTTGTGTTTCATGTTTGTGTTGTTCGCAGTTCCTTCCTGTTCCAAATTCCCTGGTGGGGTTATCTTCACAAAGCGAGAAATTTCGTGATAAAATATTCTGATTTGTTCTGGGCATCTAACATAGAAAATATGTTCTAGTGGGTGGTTCTTTATCTATAGCCTTAGAAAACTATTAGTAAATTCTTAATGATCTCGTGCAGTAAACACGATATTGATCAGAAGGTTATCATCGAATTAGGTTTACAAACGGTTGGATGATCTAACAGTCAATAATTCCTTCGATTCTAACAGTCGTCGGGACTTCGAGAAAAACTAAAAGTTTCTAACTTTAAAACAATTATTTGAAAGGAAACTTTTGTAAATGTACTTTGTCAAAAATGTCTTTGACTCCGGACTGTTTTCTCCCTGCCCTAATACAGCTTTCGAAGCCGGCATCTTTCCTCGCTTCAATAGCTTTCTACTGGGACTCGAAAAAATCTCGCTTTGTCAAAATGAACTCGAGAGGTATCAGTTTTCACAAAGCGACATCCCGCTTTCACGCTCTTTGCTGCAC
This sequence comes from Seira ritae, assembly GCA_027744415.1. NCBI lineage: Eukaryota > Metazoa > Arthropoda > Collembola > Entomobryomorpha > Entomobryidae > Seira > Seira ritae. The sequence goes on along the minus strand of JAHZNI010001594.1, from coordinate 7,778 downwards.
ATCTCTTCTAATTCAATCCTTTCTCTTTTGGGAAAAGGATCTGTCCAAACTTCTCATCAGCTCATTTGGCTTCTATATAATATACTTCACTTTGATAACTGTGTGGGTATATCATTTCTGGGTGGATCGAGTGATCAAGCTTATCAATGACTTGATCAAAACTTCAAAAGAGTTTAAGATGAAACTGTCCCACATTACCCCAAACTCTCTAGACGGACGCGAGAAGTTGATCAAAATCCTGGCACCGTTTTTTCACTGGTCAGCCATGAGCGTGCCCTTTGCTTTCGTCGGAGGAGTCGTCGTCAACATGCCGTGCCTCAATTCTAGCTTTGGGTGGCAGTTCTTGGATGAATGCGCAGGGGAACCGAGAAGCAATTTCAAATTCTTCCTCTTCATTCTCTGGAACCTTGTCATCTGGTCATATTCCATTCAATGCGCGGTGTTTGTAGCGATCGGAGTAGAAATGTTGGGGGCAGTTAGCATCAGGTCCTTCCTCAAATACTATCGAACGGTAATGCTCCAGATCAAGTTTGGGACTAGAGGCAAAGCTGCAGCGGACAGCTCACGAGTGTACAGAATCATTCAGATTCTCACTAATCAGCTCAACGAGATCCATTCAACGTGGATCCTTATACCACTTCTTTTCACTGTATCATCCCACCAGGTCTTCAGTACCTATGGCTTCATCAAGTTCAACGGAAAAGTCAACTTTGCGAGCTACTGCTTGTTCACGATACTCGCTTCCCAGGGCGTCCTTGTCATAATGGGAATGTTCACAGCGCTTGGAGATGTGTACAGAATGTCGGTCACCGTGAAAAGAGATCTGGAGAAAGCACACAAGGGAAATAAATGGCTTCAAAGATTTCACTTGTCCTGTCCTCATGTAAAAATTCGGTTTGGGCGCTTGAATTATGTGGGTCCTCTGAGTCCCCTCATGTTTGAGAATTTCGCTCTTGCTCAGACAGCTAACATACTGCTCATGAATTAATTTAACAAAAGCATCATCGGTGTTGTATATAAATAAAAATTGCGAAAATCTATTCTGGAATCGCAGTCGCAGTAGAATATATCATGTAGTAATTGTGATCTTTGTGATCAATGTATTTAGAAATAACATTACAAAGAATTTTAAGTACATACGAATTCAGTATTGACGAAATGCATAAAAGTTTACTACGACGATTCCAGTAAAGTAAAGATTCTTGCATAGACTTTAGTGACTGTATAGTTGTTGCTTGTATAACCATCATCCTTCGATATGGCTTGCTTGCAAATAAAGCGATTTTATTGAGCTTCAAAAGTTTGCCTTCTTTTATAAACACCTTATACTCAAACGGATATGGAATAATAACTCATAATTCTATAATAAATGTCAATGTCATTGACTGTCCTTATCGTTTCTTTCTTCGCCGAGTCACATATTCAAGCTTGAAAAGATATTCCTGATTATGCATAGATGCTTTCATCCCTTTCTCAACTGTCTACTTTTCTGGATAATACTCGATCTCACTTTAAGTCCAATCTCGAAAACAGGTAATATGTCCCTGCCACTATTGATGATAATGATATAAGTAACAAAATATGAGGTGCAAATGATCGTTATTTATTTAGCATTACTGGTTTCTTCAAGAAATTCAAAGAGTTTTAAGACCGTTTCGAAATACCTAATTAAGTTTCTAGAAAAAGGCTAAAAGTCAATATAGCTGAACACTGGATGATCATAATTCATTTATTAAATTCAGTACAGTTGTTACAATTGATTATATTTCATTTGCATCAAGTACTTAATCTAAATTCAGTCGTATAAAAATTTGCCTTTAATTTACAGATATTAAATGATTGTACTTTGCAGATAGAGAAGAAGCTATTTGCAATTTTAAAATAACAAAAGTTCAATGACCACGCATAAAGAACGGCTGAAGAAGACCTGCAACGTTAAAATAAAAATGGCAAATGATCTACATAAAACGTGCAGCACACTCATACAAATTATATAGGCAATAAAGCTCTTTAAAATCAAAAGTAATTTCATTAGGTCTAATCCCCGGCATTCAACAAATGACTATTATAGTAAGCATTAACATCCTTCTTGATAGCATTTACCAAAGGGCTCAAAGTCTGGTCCATAGTTGTCAACAAATATCCAGTGTTTGCATCTTTCCCTAGGAAATTCAAGCGGAGAGCTGCGTCTGGAAAGATGGGAACACCGGCATTTGGAGCGTTAGCTGATGCATTATTCGTAGGTGGGTCTAAATGAGCTTTCAAAATTGTGACGCCATCACGATCAGTTAAAATGATTCCATAGAGACCGTCCGTTTTTTGAAGGATTTGATGGAGGCTCCGGCGCAATTCCTCTGCCATTTTAAATGCACCTTTCCCAAACTGCAAAATGTAATGAAATTCAAAAAAGGTCTAAAACCATTGCGATTTACACTAAAAACTGTAAATAAAAATCAAAAGTATTTTTCCGCTAAATGTGTACAAACAAATCCTGAACTTACATCGATTCTTACTTGAATTGCCTTTGTAGATTTGTTTTTCTGAAATAATCCTCTATGTTGAAGACAGAAAGCTAATTTTTATTTTTTAAAATAGCTAAAAAATGCAACTGTCTCTTTTTTGACAACTACACACCACCAGCTCATGGTTTGATGTGTATACATTACAGTGTACACGTGTCCAGATCGTGTGAGCCGCAAGCAAAATGATCATAATCATAATACAATACAAGTCAGCTGTGTGCTCCTTTACGTGCATTAGTTATGCTATTGCAGCACTTCCATGAGCTGAGAGCTCTCATATTTTCATGTAACATGTAACATTTGTTGTATGTAAATGTAAATTTGAAATCAATTATAAATTATAATTATAATATAATTACCTTTTATCCTATGGAATAATATAATTCTTCATTTTAAGACGTTTGTCGTAATGTGCAATACATTTGATGTTTTAGTTCACATGTATTAGCAATTCCATTCGGGGTCAAATAATCTTCAAAAGTGTAACAACTTTATGAAATGCAATTCAACATAGTGTATAGTCAATATATAATATGTATATATAATGCAATCAAAGCAATGAATGATACTCATTACAAATTACAAATTATTTTCAATTCTTGAAGTTCAATGCAAGCAAGAAACAACTCGGACATAATTTTTTTTACATTTTTTGCAATATATTGCGATGCAAGTTCTGAACAAAAAATTTTTCAAGACTGAAAATACTACTGCCAAATCTTGTATGCATAGGGAATAGTGACTTTGCGTTTTAAGTGTCCATTTCAAACCTACATACGTGGCCAAGTCGTAAATATGCCGGTCATTTGGGAGCTATGATCAAAATTATTATGGTCTGCAAAACGTATAAAAACATAAAAAGTGTTGAGTAATGTAATATTTTTTATATCGAAGGAAATTAGCCTACCTACACGTAATACAATGTGTGCGTGCTACATGATTTTTACAACAAATCGTCTCGATCGAGCAAAGTCATGCCACTGCAGTGCTGCTTTATTACACGTACATACATATGAGGGAAAGAGAGATGATCTCTGCGAATGAAATGATTTGCAATTTTTCTACCTACCTAGTCTAACTATAGGCTTCTGGCAGCGGCAGTTAATATGCATCATTCATAGATAGTGTCAGAAAATGATGTTTGCAAATAAAAACTGCTTTATATAAGGCCAGTGATTTCCATTGATAGTTTCAGTTTCTCGTGTTTTCAGCGTTCTCATTTAATTTATTGTGATTCGGTGGTGTGATTTTGTTAAGTTCTGGAATTATAAAATTTCTGCTATGTATTTTGTGTTCATTTGCATGTGGAAAGTTGTCCTCAAACTGTGAATTTTCATAAGAAAGTTAGTCTGAATTTGAAATTGCCAAATGCGATAACCAGCATACCTAGATGCATCCAGTGAGATTCCATGAAATTATTCAAAAAACCAAGCTTGACATGAGAACGAATGAATCAAATTATTTCCGTTGGAGATTGAATTTTGTTGCAAATCCCTGCTAATGCAAAATCCTTGAGATTTTAAACTACTAGAAAAATCAACTGATATTTTGAAATTTATCTACTGATTTTCGACTTGAGGACAAAATGGGTACCGTACAGCTTTATGTCTACGACCTAAGCCAGGGAATGGCAAGAATTTTGTCACCACAATTCCTTGGTATAATTTGTAACCTATGCATGTCTATTTTGCTCCTTGAAACTGAAATCTGATCTTGAAAGCGCAGCAGTATTATTTGGATGTTGAAATTATTGCAGGCATACCCATTGATGGTATATGGCACACTGGAGTAGTGGTGTACGGGAAAGAGTATTTTTTCGGTGGAATGGCTGGAGGTCAAATGCCAACAGGCTCAGGACAAATAGGAGATCCCAATATTAGTGGGGTGAAATACTGTGCTCCGGTATGAACAAAAAGCGTGGAGGAACATAACTTTAATCGAATCTGAATATTATATTATTTTATATTGATTTTCATCTTGTTATGTTTTAGGGAACAACAATTTTAGGTCAACCTGGACAGGTACTCGAACTAGGCAATACCGAAGTTCCAGAAACCCTTTTGAATGATTACCTGACAGAACTTGCCACGTCGACGTTCAGGGCGGATACGTATAGCTTGTTTGAGCATAATTGTAATCATTTTTCAAACGAATTAAGCCAGTTTCTGACAGGAAACAGTATTCCAGATCATATAGTCAATTTACCCCAACAAGTTTTAAACACGTAAGTATTTGAATTACGAATTATTAAATAAGTATCAAACGAACCGCATTTTATTTTCTAAAATGAATAATTGATTCTTTTTATTTCTAGACCTTTTGGGAATATGATTCGATCAATGTTTGGAGGAGTAAATGTTCTGTAGTCTATAGGCTGTCAATAAAATTTATGTATGCAAACTTTGTTACAGAGATTAAAATTCATGTTGTNTAAATGTTCTGTAGTCTATAGGCTGTCAATAAAATTTATGTATGCAAACTTTGTTACAGAGATTAAAATTCATGTTGTTTAAACTGAAATTATTTATCTTTAGTGTACTGTATTATTATGGGGAGGGATTGTTTGTCCGGAATGCGTATTAATGTTAGCGTTGAATTTACCAGATACTAATTCAAGTTATCTTAATGTATTTGCAATCAAATTAAATCATGAAATTTAAGAATCAGAATTATGAGAAAAGCTAACAAAGAATCAGGTCAATTTCGATACACTTTATTTGTTTAGCTTCCACTCAAATTCTTCGAACATCATTAGGACAAAACTGAAATGCAACCAAAGCAGAATAATGTTTTAATATATTTTCAAATAATAAATTACCTATATTTAATCGTATTTTTTATATCTACCTCAATCAACTGCCAACTTTACCACGCCAATTCATTGTCGATATCCAGGTAAAGACTATATTAAAGGGCAAACCCATTTCTAATTCATTTGTTTTAGCCCTATTGCTTTGTTGTTGTTAAAGGCTTTAATTTAACGCCTATTTTATTAAAACGTCATGATTGTTATTAGTATGTACATTCTTATGTTGACGTCCTTGTCTTTACGACCAAAAATACAGTTCGTTGCACACAAAATCGAATCATTGCTGGAGCCCTACTTCTATCCACAACATGAAATGGTCCCATATAAATTCTTAGTGGTTGAAGTGACCTTGCTATTCTCTGGAATTCTTTATTCCCTTCCGCCCTCCTCTTAAGATTTTTTGAAACCAAATACGATAAATTCAGACCTGTACTAATTATTTCCAGTAGCATTAGCATACAAAAAAGCACGCTTAGCATGAAAAATATTGTCAAGAACATAATTACTTGTGGGAGCCTTCCTCTTGAAATAATCACGGTATACATGCAGGCAATTATGGCTGCAGTTGATGCCATCTGAAAGCTTGGAAGAATGTAAAGCTGATAGGCGCTATTAATCATTATGACGAGAACTTGGAGCTCTCTATAAAATCGAAGGCTACTTAATTTGCAACTAACATGCTTGGTGTAATTTTTGAATCTCGTGAGCTGAAAATTGAGATTTAATACGATGTCAGATAAAAGAATAAAGAAAGCACAGTCAGTAAGTATAGCAGGTGTGATTAAATATGCTTCCATAAGATATGCGGCGAATTGGAAGGACAGCTTGTTGCAGGTCGAAGGGTCGAAATGAGCCATTATGGAAGAGGTCACTTGGTGACAAGGCAAAAATATAGTTACAAGCGGCAAAATTGGTGGTCCAACGACTACGATGAATATTACTGCCCATGTTAGCCTGTATTGTAATGATGAATTCCTTTTCTGCGGCTGTCTGACACACCTGTCTGCGTAAAAGTAAAAATCATTTTCTAAATTAGATTTAACTTAGGGTCAGTTTTGCAAAATATATATGTACATAACGTGGTATAGGCTCAATTGAAACAAGGGTCAGATAAATTAAATTAACATTGGTTCTGTAGCAATACTACATATAGGAAGGTCCCTGAGCCCCCATTATTGTTTAAGTAAAAGTTTCTTACCTGTGAAGGCAGTTCCTGAACAATGTCTTATCAGAAAAGGCCATAAGGACATATTGGCCCCAGAAAACATTTTTACAGCATTAAAAAGCGTACAGATTTCTGAAGATGACTGTGTACTTGTTAAAACCTGCAATCCACCGACGTAATGTACGGATGCAAAGAAAGCACTCATTAGAAGGAATGAGTAGGCCATAAGGACATATTGGCCCCAGAAAACATTTTTACAGCATTAAAAAGCGTACAGATTTCAGAAGATGACTGTGTACTTGTTAAAACCTGCAATCCACCGACGTAATGTACGGATGCAAAGAAAGCACTCATTAGAAGGAATGAGTTTGACTCTTTCCCATATTTCACCGTATAGCAAAAATGAACCACCGCAATTGCTTCGACTACCCAGAAAAATGAAACTACATAATTTGAACTGAATTGAATAAAAAGTGTTTGTATTCATATGAAAAGTCCATCTCCTTTTATCCCAATAAATAGGCAAGAATCTAAAAGTGAAGCCTATTTTCAAAAGCGTTTTTATAACTTGCAAACTTAGTTTTAGTAAAATCATGACTTTGACTCCTGAACTCCTTATGACTCCTTAGACTATGAACTACTACAAGACCTATGTTAGTATGCTGAACTGGGAAATACGTATAACATCTTAGGGTTTCGTAAATCAATGGAAAAGGGCATCACGATACGTAAATTCACTTTTTATGAAAGCATTTCGGAAGTCGGATGGCTTTCAGTGATAGTAAATATGATGTTTTTACAATACGTTGGCAGGCAGCACGTATGCCGCGAATTCCCTCCCACTCCCAATCAAGATTAACAAAAACATGTCAACTTTCCATGTTATTTTTGAATTTACGTCCTTGATTTTGTTCGTCATCGGCGAGATACTTCATAAAATAAATGTTCACAAAATATATTACGAAAAATTGCAATCTCTTTATGAAATCGCAAAGAAAATGTAGGAGCAGGCATTTGAAATAAAATTCCGTCGATTTTATTTATTACAACTAAATCGTATCCAACGGGCCTAACCATATAGATGAAGCTCTTCTACCACTTGGTCATTTGTTTTGCCCTACACTAATTCTTTAATAGAAAGTAATAAAGTCCTTTTAATTTACTACTGACTTTAACCTTAGGTTTAATAATGATGTCATATATTTATAATTCCATCGATGTCCTTGTTTTCACGACCAAAAATACAGTTCGTTGCACACAAAATCGAATCATTGCTGGAGCC
>JAHZNI010001592.1:0-12219 GCA_027744415.1 Seira ritae | reverse complement strand
ATTTGAAAAGTAATGATTTAATTTCAGATTCAAACTAAGCATCGATTTCATCGAAGTTTTCAAATAAAGAATATCATCAGTACTATCGAGCGAAAACTTACAAAATAATCATTGTTTTCCGTAAAAATCAGCTTAGCGAAGCAATTTTAGAGAAGAGCTCCGTCATGCCAATTTTCTATTAAAAATATTAAAATAGACCCGCATCAGTCCGCAGAAATCATCGTTAAAAATAAAAAATTTCCAAACTTCGCAGCATGAAATCACGACAAGCATTGAGCATTACTAGTACATTATTGAGATGAGGACTCACAAGAAGTGTATAATACTACCTACTTGCTACTTATAGTTTACTAAATTATTATAGGTACATATTATCTTATAAGAAAAATATATACATGCATACTACACTATAACTATAATTACTATATAAAGTGCTATAACTATATAATACTATAATGTTATGGTACTTTAATATCTAAAGATGGGTGGTGGTGGTGGTATAAGAAGGGTGAAGGGGTTGAAGATGCAGAAGGGGATTTACCATATTAGAGTTAAAGGTATTGCCCGTAATATTTCTATAATGTTATGGTACTTTAATATCTAAAGATGGGTGGTGGTGGTGGTATAAGAAGGGTGAAGGGGTTGAAGATGCAGAAGGGGATTTACCATATTAGAGTTAAAGGTATTGTCCGTAATTTTTGAAAATTGTGATTCTGTGCAGAGTAATTTATAGCTTCATATGAGTAATCTACTAATTAAAGTTTCACGGATCATTGGAAATATTTAATTAGTGATAATTTCAACAGATGATGAAAGTTTGAATGGACCGTCTGTGAAACGTAACCTACTTTCCATGAGCTGCTGCATGTTCTGCTCTGTTCATTGCTCTCTTGAAATTATGCACCTTAGCCGCAGCGCAGCCTTGCTATGAAGCTGAATAGTTGAAAAAACGTCGACAAGGGGATCTGATGATGATTCCACCCATATCCACCCACTTTGCGCACGGGGACTAGCTTGGCATCGTTACAATGCATTTCAAGATCCAAATCTCAGCATAGCAAGATACGGAGCTGAGAAAAAATTCCACTTGCCTTTTACGTCACAGACAATTTTCGGAAATCGACTCATACGCTACAACGTGTATAGGTAGGGTAGGTTTAGTAATCCGCGTATATACGTAAAGTGAAATTACTCAGAGCTCGATAAAAAAGGAAGAAAGGGAATAGAATTGAGCCCGTCTCACAAATTTCTCGTCCTTTTCGCGTTAGCCATTTTGGAAGAACAAGGTGTGGGTCTACGATTACTTCGAAAATATTTGAAATAAAAATTATAATTTTTGCGACAAATTAATTAATTAAAGCTATGAGTTATGCCACTCCAAATGCAGCGGGTCTCGAGCAGCAGGTCAGTAATTTTTATAATTATGAATATTTAAATAATATATTAAGGTTTAATTGAAGCGAGGCATACTTCTAATCATTGATTTGGTGTGTAACGTAAATATATCTATTGTTTAGTTAACGGCAATTAAATTAGTGAGATATCTTTTACTTTTCAATTCCTATTCCTAGTGTTTGATTGTATATAGATTGAGTCGGCAGTCTATTGAGATAATATCTGAGATATATGTCATGTATAATTTCTTGTCTTGTCGTTAATTGTCTCAATCAATTACCTAATTAAAAATTGCTTATCATATCATATAAATAATTATAATTTGGAATTTTTTGTACAGTTTGCTGGTCTAGATCTGAACAATCAACCTATTCTTTACCAACGATATGTTCCACCTCATCTACGAAGTGCTGGTCTAGGAGGCGAAGGAGCTGGAGCTGGATACTCCAAGTTCAATGATCAACTTCAACAACCACCCCCTCAAGCATTTGTTCCCCCTGTTCAAGCTATACAACAGTTTGAACAAGGACCACCTCAACAACAGTTTCAGCAGCAGGCTGGGCCACCACCACCGAACTATGGACCACCCCGTGGAGGTGGTCATCGTCGTGGCGATGGACACATGAACAATGGACGTGTATTCAACAACAGCAATGGTCGTGGTGGACACTACGCTAATGGTTACGCCAACGGTGGCGATCAAAGATGGAACAACTATGAGAACGGTCGCGGCGGAGGTCGTGGAGGTGGTCGTGGAGGTTACCAAAATAATGGTTGGCAAAACGGCTACACAAATGGCACCAATGTTGAAAGAAACAACCGTTGGCAGGAGGAACCATCGAATGGAGGTGGAAACTCTTATGGAAACCGCCGAGGTGGGTACGCTGGCTACAATGGGTACACCAACAGTGGCAACTTGTCAGCATACAATGCTAATGCTGAAGATTGGAAGAGTCCTTTGCCCCGCGATGAGCGTCAAGAACATGAACTCTTCTCTACTGGAAATACTGGAATCAATTTTGACAAATACGAAGACATTCCAGTGGAAGCTACTGGAAATGAGGTTCCCGAACATATTGGAACCTTCGATGATCTTACTTTCTCTGAAATTATTCAGAACAACATTGCTTTGGCTCGGTACACTAGGCCGACTCCAGTACAAAAGTACGCGATTCCAATCGTCATGGCGGGCAGGGATTTGATGGCTTGTGCCCAAACTGGATCTGGAAAAACTGCGGCTTTCTTAGTCCCCATGCTGAATCACATTTACCATCGTGGGCCCGAAATTTTCGCTTTTAAACCGAGAACTTACTCCAGGAGGAACAAGCAATATCCCGTTGCTCTTGTATTGGCTCCTACTCGAGAACTGGCAACCCAGATTTATATAGAAGCTCGCAAGTTCGCATACAGGTCTCTTATCCGACCTTGCGTTGTATATGGAGGTGCTCCGGTAAGAAACCGAAACCTTAGAAATATGCAGGTTTACGTATTAGATGATATGTGCTGCTGAAGTAAGCATTTATTTTTTTTAATTATTTAATTAATTTTATCAGGTTGAGGAGCAGCTTCGTGATTTGGAGAGAGGATGCCAGTTGCTGGTAGGAACTCCAGGACGTTTGACAGATATGATCAAGAGGGACCGCATTGGATTGGACAATTGTAGGTACCTTGTCTTGGATGAAGCTGACCGTATGCTGGATATGGGTTTCGAGCCCCAGATTCGTGAAATTGTGGAGCGCAGCTCCATGCCTGTCACTGGACAGAGACAAACTCTCATGTTCTCTGCAACTTTTCCGAAAGAAATTCAGGTAAATTTTCATTTTCAATGAATAAACTAAACTAATCCTCATAATCTAAAGTCTATATTAATTCATTCATGACTAGTAACGTCATCAATTTTGTTTTCAATTTTGCAGATGTTGGCCCGTGACTTTTTGGACAACTACATCTTCTTGGCTGTCGGCCGAGTTGGTTCTACTTCTGAAAACATCACTCAGAAAATTCTTTGGGTAGAGGAACATGAGAAACGATCTTTTCTTTTGGATCTGCTAAATGCTGCTGGTGAGAAGAAAGTCATTTTTATTTTTCAGCAACCTGTTGATGTGATATATCCTCTATATTCTAACTTCAATGCTAATATGGTATACTTTTTGTGCTTGCAGAGGGCTTTGATGCCAACAACTTGACTTTGGTCTTTGTTGAAACCAAGCGCGGAGTTGATCAATTAACGGATTTCTTGCACTTGGAAGGATTCCCTGTGACATCTATCCATGGAGATCGTACTCAACGTGACCGAGAGGATGCACTTCGTTGCTTCAGGAATGGACGTACTCCTATCCTCGTTGCTACTGCTGTAAGAATGACATTAAGCTCTTAGCATTTCCCTTTGTATAACTTCCAATTATTCTTTAGTTGGACAAAATGATGTCAAATTAAGAACACTTGAAACCTGATTTATTTTAAGTTTGAAGAGTATTTTCGCTGCTGATAGTCTCTTGACTACTTTTTGTACGATTTCTTCATCTACAACCCTTATTAAAAATAATAATTCCTTTTTAGGTTGCCGCTCGAGGACTTGACATTCCAAATATCAAGCATGTTATCAACTACGATTTACCATCTGACATTGAGGAGTATGTGCACCGAATCGGACGTACCGGACGCATGGGTAACCTCGGGGTTGCTACATCTTTCTTCAATGATAAGAATAAGAACCTTGTTCGCGATCTGGTGGAATTGGTTCAAGAGACGAAACAGGAAATGCCATCTTGGCTTGAGATCATTTCGAATGAAATGAGGAGCAGCTATTCTACGCACAACCGTCGTGGCGGGGGAGCTAAAAGGTAATGGATGATTTTGTTCGAAATTCTTTAAGTGTGTTTGATTTCATAAATAAATGAATTGATTATTTGATTCGAACAATACATCTTCACGTATTCTTTAGGTATGGAGGAAGTGGATTTGCATCCCGCGATTATCGTCAGCAGAATCACGGTCGCGGTGGTCAACAAGGTGGTCGTGGAGGCTACAGTAATGGATATTCGCAACGTATGTGATTCTATGGATTTCATTTCAGTCTGTGTGTCTCATTGAAAGAATCTTGTGAACTGAACATTAATGACTGATTGTTTTTTACAGAACAAGGATATCCAATGTACGCCCCCTCAGGCTACGGCGGATCATACGCACAATCTGGATCCACCGACTGGTGGGACAAATAAATCAACAACAAGGGTTCCTGGTGGTGTTATTATTAACAACAATTCAATTCTCCACCTCCAAGTAAAGTTTTTTGAAATAACATATGTCAAAACCAGGTCCAGTTTTCGCATTACCTCCTGTACTAGCACTTTAAAAATATTTAAAGAAAACATGGTTTCAGATCAGCCTTGCAACTGTTGGAGTCGTTAATATAATTCCGTCAAAATTTTTTTATACCAGTATATTCATACAATTATTATTTTACAATTTTACTCAATAATTTATGAAACACAAGAGCAGTGAATGATGAATTTTTCTAGCGCTTTTTTTTACCTATACGCTGTTTTCTGCGTTTATGTTGCGTTAACTTATTTATTCTAATTTTTATGAACTTAAGCAAAGGTTATGTTTGACGCAATATGTTTTGAAAGTATGACGCAGAACTTGAGTGTAGCGTATAGATGGACACTGCTCTTCTTTCGTATCGCCTTAGTTTTTATTGTCTTCAGTAAAGAAAACAGAAAACATTTTGTCGTTCATAAATTTTCATTGCTACCACAAACTCAAGGCAATCTTTTTTGTAATTTTATTAAAACATGATTCCTTTCAGTTCAGGCTAGATCTAATCTTACTTGATTGATGTCTATATGATGTAGAACGAAACATGCGTAGTATATAAATACGAAATATTATTTGAAAATTTCTGGTTAAGGGTATTAATTTTACGTCGAAATTTGAATTGAACAGACAGACTTGTGTAATAACGACAGAAGCAGTTAGTTGACTTTTGTAATTGTAAGGTACGCATGAAAATGCGTTAAACTATGTATAAAGTATAATAATTAATGTTTAGAAAATGTTTGCCGTCCCACGACTTAAAGAGCATGCAATGTTGCATCAGTGGTGTCCTGGAACATGTAAGTCAAAATAGCTTGAGTCTGTCAAGCTTTTAGTAGAACGCAGGATAATATCACGAATACTTTTTTGACATTGGGTCTTCAATCGAAACGAAACAATTCAAATTGCTTAGCGTACTTGTCCCAATCTTATTCTGTTTTAAAGTTTTTATACCGATTGATCATTATACTTTTACTTTTTAAAGAGTATTTACGAGATCGCGTGGATGAAAAAGGAAAGCGGAGAAACTTCTGCGCTTTAAGCAGAGTTCAACAATGACAGTCTTCTATAACCTCAAAGTAAACTCATTGCCTGTGACGCACTGTCCACAAGGAGAAGATCTTGTGGAATCCTTTCCCAAAGCATCACGGCGTTATGAGTTTTAAAAAATATTCAGTACTTTCTACTAAATGACTGTTGTTGTTTGCGATATTCAGTCAGTCAGGATTTCACGAAACGATGCATTGAACACAAAACTGTTCTGTGATATTGGACAGAATGAAATCAAAAATGTTACGAATTGTCCAATATATTTCTACTATTTAACCAGTGTTCGATGTAATTGTAAGATTCCATGATGGAACGCTAAAAATGGCTCTCTTTTGCAGGGTAAATGACAAAACAAATAACATGGTTTTCATATGCCAATTTGGACTTGAAATGATAGGGAATTCTATCGGTATTCGGTACGTTCTTCTCTCTTTAGCGAATACAAACTTACGAAAATTTTTCATGTAGCCTCTTTAAGTCTCGTTGTGCAAAACAGAAACGATACTAATCAAATCTTCGTCGCCACTAATTCAATTTTAAAAATTTCAATGGCATATTTTGGGGCTCCAATTCAAAGTTACTATAATAAAATTTTGTATTTAACAGACTTTTCGTTTAAGAAATAATTGACCGCGGCTAAGTAAAAGATAAGCTTCCCTTCCAGACACAGTCGCGTTTGCAAGTTATTGTCGCAGGGAAGATTTCTTCAAAAGGGTAATAGTCTTCTTGGTGCTTGTTTTCCTGCGAAAGGCACAGGGAAGCAAAATTAAAAATAATGAAACAAAGTTATGATATTTCGCAACGCTTGTTAGGTTATGAGAAATTCAATCGGTAAGATTGAAGCTGGAAAATCTTGTCAAAAGCGTAGGCGAACGTGAGTACAGTCATGAATTTTTTATCGACCTGATCTCATCAAGTAATCATAGCTTTCTACGTCTATATTAAATATTAATCAACTGCAAATGAAGAAAATGATCTAAATATTGATTACCTTTTTAAATATACATTAAAAACTTGAAACTAAGCTGTGATATTTTCTAAACCGATTAGGGAAGCGTCGCATAACCTTTAAATAAAACGGAAGTGGTCAGTTATTTTTATTGGAGCTCCGCCGGTGCTATTATTACTGCTTGAAAATACTATTTATTATTGTAAATTATTGTCGCAAATCGCAAAAAACTGTTGAAAACTTCTTGTCGTAGTAGTACATACGAACACACACTGAGAGAGAAGTACCAATTGTCTCAGTGAAGTCAGCATTACTAAGCATGTACTATTGTTATTGTTTTTACAATAATTAATGTTAATTACGAATTTAATAATTGTTGAGACTGTTAACTTTTCTGTTTTATGCAACCAAACCTCGCTAGTTAATTCTCATTTGTTTTAATTATACTATGCTTAACTTTTTCCAAAATTGTCAGTTTTGGCGAGGATGATGATGAAGTGGCGCGTACACAAGTTCCTTTTTTCAAACAATATGAATGCAGAGAGTGGGAGGATGAGTGAGTCAAGCCATGTAATTCGTCTGAATGGTAGCGATACTGAATGCTATTTGCGAACTCGCACAAAGTTTTCGTATGCATATGACCCACCGAATCTTAATTTGTAAATCTCTTTGAGTTGGAACGGGAACGATATCAGTATTTTGATGGGAGACGGTAAAATAAGTGAGCTTGAAGAAAGTTAGTATTTAAATGCAAAAATTCAAACTTCTAGGGTAAATTTCGAGGACTAAATATTTTATACCTCAGCTGAAAACATGTACCGTGAATTGCTTCCATCAGAAGAGCTGATGTACAATTTTAGCACATTGTGCAACAAACTGACTGATTTATTCTCTGTGATACTCTCTGCATTTAACACAATTTATTAAGAAATACAAAGAACATGATTTTAATGGTTACCAGCAGCAGCTCTCTTCGCGAAAAAATGATCTGTTGCGCTTAATCGAAGAAAGGTGACCAAAAAGTAATTATTTTAGTGCATGAAAAGTTATAAATATTATCTTGTGCTGCGCTACTCCTCACAATTTTTAGTAAACTTCACCAAAAAACGAACTGATCTAGAATCCCTATGCTACCACTACTACACAAACGAGAAGGAGGCAGATTTTTCTTTTATGAGAAGAAAAGAACAGATTTTATTCATGTAGATTAGATCGATCAATTTATTTCTTCATCCTTTTCTCATTATTAGTTATTATTGTTACTGAACCAAAATGTAGAAGCAATTTCCTCAAAAGTACTGCAAGCCGTGTTGTGTCGTATGTGGCACGTAACGACAAATTATCTTGTCCCGATTTAATTGGGATTTGCGACTGAGTCCAATTGAATAGGAAGGACATCAAAAAGTTGTCATTTTATTAGTAACGTATAAAAATGCATGAAAATCTGTGATTTCGTGATGATGTAAAAGAGAGCTGGCTTTTTCTTTCATTTACGATGATTGAGAAAGCGAGAAAGATTTGGAGTGAAAGGAGAAAAAATTAATAACAAAAAATATATAGATCTCGTATAATACAAGAACCAAGAAAATCGTTAAAAAATGATATTCAATTTTGATTTGATCGGTACAAAAATTATTGAAAGAAAGCGAGTTTTTACACCAAGTTTTTAAAATTGAAAGAACCATTTTTTGTATTTATTTAAGTTTGTTAAAAGTATGATTTGTTAATTAATTTTGTGGTTTGGTTCCGACAGGATCGGTACCCTATTGTAGTTGAGAAAGAATTTGATTTTTTTAAACGATTTTTATTATTGTTTCTCACAGTATTCTTTTCTAGTGTTCAAAGTTTTAAAAAATCTCTACCTGTGATGATGGATAAATGAAAAATTCTGTAGGTAGTTATTTTATCATTGGCCTCTTATGTACTTTGAAAGCGAGTGTAGCCATGTTATTATGTTCATGGCTGCGAAACACAATAATTTACTTTTCCAAAAAAAAATTTTGATTTGGTCGAAAAATTATTTCTATTCATTTAATTCGTTTTACACTTGGTTTTAGCTTTCTTGCGTAAAAGGATTCCAAAATAAAATATTGTAATGGGATGGCAAATCAATTCTTCATTAAGTTTTCTTATAAAAAGTAAATAGGTATAGCATGAGCAAGTCTGTTTCAAAAATGCAATTAATTGGCTAAATAATTGGCAAAAGCATAAATAAATGTATAAGTAATTAAATCAATATAATTCAAGGTGTTTCTTCTAAAACGTGAATTAAAAGAATTACAAACCTTCATGAAAGTAATAGTATTATATAACATACATTTAATTGCAGTATAAAAGAAAAAATGTCTTCACAAACACTAGAATTGTCATAAAATGTTAACAGTTTCATCACCGATCTTTCCATACTGAATTATGGAAGGTTTTTTTTGTGACAGATTTATTCAGAATATTGAAATAAAGAAATGACGTTTGTGTGGATATACAATTTTGCAAACTTCGTTTATTTCGCATGGATGCATCTTTCTCTGTGATTCCATTTTTATACATCTTAAATTGGATCGATGCTTTTTAAAAAAACTTCGTTCCCTACATTTGGTCTTATTCTCATATTCTTATATCGTAGTAGTTGCTGGAAAGCTATAAAATGTTCGACAGTCGATGCGATGCATCATTGATTTCCGGAAAGAAAAAGCGGAGAAGCGCATGCACTGTCTAGTCGAGTTGAGCTTGCTATATAAACCTTTAGCTTACTTTCACTTTTCCCATTCCTTCCGTCTGGTTTATTGTGCACTCACTGGGCTGAATTGGAGGGAGAGGGGAGTTTGCAGCATCTGTTGTTATGTCGTAGGAAGAAAACTTACGCAAGCAAATGCTGAATCGAACGTCATATTTTTGTACGAGACATCATATAGCTTTATTTCTCTTCGCTGGAGAAAGTTTCAATTCGGTTCTGTCTTTCCTGGAAGTAGTTTTTATTCATGCGTATTGTTAATATGCTAACAAAAGTATATATGTAGTATAAGGTCATTCGACTCATCACTCCTTCTTCCTATTCTCACTTCCCACGAAATTTTTCTTCCTGACATTGACAGACTCCGTCAGTCAGGAAAGACAGAGCACACATTAAGCAAAACTACACTGACTTCAATTTGATAAAAGAGTCGTACTCATTTAATTCTATATAATCTCGTAAGTTGTGCTGTTTGACTTAAGAAAACTGAATTCTGTACGTGTTCAGTTTTGAGTTTATTAATATTAATCTTTTGTCGTTCAAATTGTGACAAGACACCCTTTGCAGCGAGCAAGTGAAGATGTCCTCGACTACGTATGCCCAAACCGATGAATGCTCCGCAGATCGAAATGTTGAGATGTGGAAAATCAAGAAACTCATCAAGAGCTTGGAGTTGGCCAGAGGGTATTAATATTGACTATTTTTTATTTTATTATTAATGATTACAAAATTAGCTTGATTTCCATGATATTTTACAATATATGATTTATATCTATCCCATTTTGAACAGAAATGGAACAAGTATGATATCTCTGATTATCCCACCAAAGGAACAAATTTCCAGCGTGGGCAAAATGCTAGCAGATGAGTTTGGAACTGCGTCTAACATAAAAAGTCGAGTTAATCGACTCTCCGTCCTCGCCGCAATCACATCCGTGCAGCAAAAATTGAAGCTGTATACGAAAGTCCCTCCAAATGGATTGGTTATATACTGCGGTACAATCGTTACTGATGAGGGCAAAGAAAAGAAGGTCAATATAGATTTCGAGCCTTTTAAGCCAATCAATACCTTCCTGTATCTTTGTGATAACAAGGTAGATTTCTTTTTAGAAGCATATAATTTTCGCAATTGCTGTTTAATTCGTCCGTGGTCTAAGTATTTTTAATTGCTATTAATTATTCTTCAGTTTCACACAGAGGCTTTGACAGCTCTACTAGCGGACGACAATAAATTCGGATTTATTGTAATGGATGGGAATGGTGCTCTCTTTGGCACTCTTCAAGGGAGTACGCGAGAAGTACTACACAAATTTACAGTCGATCTGCCTAAGAAACATGGTGAGCTTTTAAGTCTCAAACCTCTTCTCCGTTTATTCAAACAGAATGATTATCTTTTATTTTTCATTCTAGGACGTGGTGGACAATCAGCTCTACGTTTTGCGAGATTAAGAATGGAAAAACGGCATAATTACGTTCGAAAAGTGGCGGAGGTCGCAACTCAGCTTTTTATTACAAACGATAAGCCTAATATAGCTGGGCTTATCTTGGCCGGTTCTGCCGATTTCAAGACCGAACTTAGTCAGTCAGATATGTTTGATCCTGTAAGTTACAAACTCAGTTGAACTCTTGCAGAGTCTTGCTCTCAAAGTTAGTTTTTCATGTTTTTTTAAGTACTTCCACGTTTGAATTTGTCCTTTAATACTTTCTCTAGGTTTCTAGTCATGATATGATCACGTATAAATAATTACATACATTCGGTAAATGTTTTATAGACGGGGGTTGAGCTGGAACTAGTTGAGTGCACTCCATTCCTGGAATGGATAGCGAATAATTACAAAGCGTTTGGAGCTACATTAGAAATCATCACAGATAGGTCTCAGGAAGGATCGCAGTTTGTCAGAGGGTTTGGAGGAATTGGAGGTAACACGTCTTGAAAATTTATGATATCGACTATCAAAATGCTCTCCATTAACGATTAAGGAATATGTAGAAAATTCGATTTACTAGGGAAGCACTTGCTTGCTCTTTATCAGTCCTTCTCCTTGCTTAAAATATTCCCATTTGTATTGTGCCTGATTCTATACTTAACTTAAAACGAAAGTCTTCCTCTGAACAAGTCTCGACTTGACAATCGAGTTTCCTAATCTCTACTTCTCTTCTTCTTCCCTATATATTTTCATAGGAATGTTGCGTTACAAAGTGGATTTCCAGTCTTTAGAAGCTGAAGATCCGCTTGATGATGTAGACTTGGACGATTACTAAGGGGTCGAGTCGACCGACGGCTCAAAAATTCGTTCATACAGTATGATTAATCCTTCTGTAAATTTAGAAGAAAGATAGTGTACTTTCTTCTCATTTCTTTTGTGTTTCAGTTTGATTCTTTATTCTTTTACTCTAACAACTGTTTGGTGGTGTGGTTTCCTCTTTGTTCAAATTTTGTTGGCTACTATTTTTCAGTATGAAAAATTTAGTGTGTTCGTATTGTAATCAAATCGTTTCTCAATTTTTCAGGTATTCTTCGATATAAAGTCGACTTGGAATGCTTTCAGTGTGACGACAAGAGTGAGGAGTATGACTTCGATATTAGTGAATATTAGTCAATAGACAAAAATAAGGATTGTAACTGTTTGGAGGCGGCTAACTCAATATGCGGCTAATCTTATGTGGATATGCAATTTTCAGCGCCACCTTATAAGGGTCGGTTGATTTAGTTTCCAGTATTATTTAGCGGTTTATGAAACAAGAATTGAGAATCTCGAGTTTTTTAACACTTTGT
>JAHZNI010001591.1:0-14101 GCA_027744415.1 Seira ritae | reverse complement strand
CCATGCTGGACACGTCCACTTATCCGGGGGCATTCTTCTGGATGACCATGGCGACCGTTGTCCTAATTAACAGTTCGTGATCGAATAGAAACTAAGTTCAATATTAATCGGCTCAGTTGTGGCAGTTTTCTAAATATCGTTAGCGGAAACTAACTGACTGATTTTTTTTACTTTAGTGGCTGGTGGTATTTATCAGAATACCGTTTACGGAATAGCAGCCAAGTTGGATTACACCGGAGCTGTTGTCCTTGGCTCTGTAATTACTCCACAAAATAATAATCTGTTAATTTTTTATTTTCACTTTATTTAACATTAATTCATAAAAAAATTTCATTAACCGTAAGACCACTTAACAAAGTTCTTCACTATATTGAATGGATGGAATCTTTCAAAATCAATATTAAACTCTCCGAATTACTTTAAAATGTAGAAATTCTATCGCTACCACGAAAACATGAGCCAACGGGAGCAAGAACAAAAACGACAGGCTGGGAGGCACGGAGTTACCCAGCGAACTCCGTACTTCACAATTCTGAAGAAATGCTTTCCCCAGTGCTTCAACGTCTTCATGGTGTTCTTCGTCACTCTCGCCATTTTCCCAACCGTGCATTCAGGTGAGGCTTCAGTTCAAAATTTAGAAAGGAATCTGAAATGTAGAGAAAACGAATAAAATCATACTAAACTTCGTTGACTTCTTTTTCCTTTCCAGATGTCAAAATGGTCGACGAGAACTTCATAGTTCCGGAAAAGTACTTTGTTGGCNCTTCATAGTTCCGGAAAAGTACTTTGTTGGCGTGACGTGCTTCCTCACATTCAACTTCTTTGCCATGGTGGGAAATATGGTGCCGGGTTTATTTCAATGGGTAAGTCTTCAATATTTTCAGAGAAATTTCTTACCATCTGGCTCCAAATGTAAGTCCCTGCTTATTTTTATTTTGTTTCTTTTGTTTAGCCTGGTCCAAAGTATTTGTGGATTCCTGTCCTTCTCCGATTGCTCTTTATTCCATTCTTTTTGCTATGCAACTACCAACCTCGTGACACTGTCCGGGTCTTCATGCCAAACTTCGCTTTCGATGACTGGACCTACATCGGCGGAGGCGTGCTTCTTGGACTGACGAGTGGATACTTCAGCTCACTTGCTATGATGTATTGTCCAAGGTAATACCTACTTTTTCATAAGGAGTACCAATACGGTTCGAGGCTCATGACTCATTACCCGGGACTCCCTTTGGTTTTCAAAACCGGGACGTTCAAGAGCAACTAAATTACATTTTGACTGCATCTGATTTGACGTTTGACGAGAAAGTGCTCGTGATTCAAATTTCAAATGCAAATGACGTGTAAATGTAAGCAGACCCGAGTAATCACGGACGGCTCGAGCAAAGTCGCTAAAATAAGTTATAACCGCGGGGCGTCATGAAGCTTCATTTTGCGACCCCTACTTCCCATTCGAAGACTTTTTAATGTATTGGCTTTAATAAAAATTAATCTTTTGTAAATATCCTTTGTTTTAGAACTGTTGAGAGTGAGTACGCCCCGATAGCAGGCATGTTCGGTGCAGCATTTTTAATTACAGGAATCTTCGTGGGAATCAATTTCTCCATCCTGATGCCTCTCTTCATCTCCAATGTGGCCATTGGATAGAATGGAACCAACAACCAACCAGTCTCAAATACTTACTTCCTTTTAGATCTGATCTATGTCCTTGATGATGATGGAGAAAGCCACACCTACATCAACTTCTTACTATTTTTATGTATAGACAATCTTACGTGGAAACGACCTGAAGTGGGAAAAAGAGATGATTTTTAGTAGCATTTATTTCACCACTCTGTGGAATAAATCAGTGGTTACTTAATTAATTAATTCGTTAGTAAGTACTTACGAACTTACTTACATTAACATTTTGTTCTTGTTGTTGTCAAGATTTTTTTAAATATGAGTTGAAGCTTTAGCTGTATAGCATTTACTTTAAACTGAAAATTCAATTGCAAAGATCATTGTAGTCACTTTAAGTTACTATTATATTGTAGTTGTTATAGACATATACACTTCTGCGCCAAAGTTTTTTTTGATTTTTAATGGAAACAATATCAGTATAAAAATGAAAATATTTTTCATATCTATTACCTATCTATGCATCTGTATGAGTATGAATTGATTACGTAATGTTGACCTGTCAAGAATGTTAACCGTTCATTGTTCTGAACTTGACTTGTTGATTACAATTCTTAAGTGATTTGACCATACCAAACTAGGTAATTATGTTTTTAACACAATACAAAATCTTTGAACCTGTAATGTAATTTTAAAAAAACATTTTTAAAAATTTGATTGACTGGATCTTCTGAACTGATTCATATTCATGTATACCTTTTCCTCCTAACTCGAAATTAAAAACCCAATCTTAAACAAAATTAATTACAATTGACTCAAAGGTGAATAATTTTAACCCGTGACTTTTAATGACTCATTCTACTGGTTTTTATATGATGATGATATGTAAATGAAATGGGAAATATTTTGAGTACAAGATTTTAATTTCTTAACTACTTATGAACTCCGACTCCAATCAAGTGTACTATACTACCTACGGATAAATAATACAAGTATAAAATGCTAATTTTTGAGCATAAATTAAATACTGCATTTGCAATTAATTTATATACCCAGTAAATTTTGAGAATATAATCTTAAGTTTTTATTAACTGATCTTGCTAAATTAATCTAAAGTGGAAGTCGATACAAAGATGGTGATGAAAGTGATGATGGGATTTGTTTTTTGTTATCCTATCCTATCCCCTATGATGATGATGTTGCTGTATGCTTAAACTTGCACTAGAGTTGGAGTGATTATGATTATGGATTAGGTAATTATTATTAATTTAACAATGTAATTTACTGAAATCGGCGATGTGTGTGTAGCTTAATTGCTATGCTACAATTACCGGTTTATTTCCATGGATCAAATCAGTTTAAAAAAATGATTTGCTGTGAATACGAAAATTATATTAGGAAGCTTTATGCCTAACAAAAACAAAAATCTTGATAAATTTGATACGGTGCATTTGATAATAAAAAGATAATTGAGCGTAAGTAATGTCTAAAATAAAATACTACAAATATAATTAATTATTTTATGCAAATTCTAAGATACTGTTGATTAGTTTGTACTTTGTACAAAATAAATACAATAAAAAAATCAAATTTTTTAAAAAATATTATTAACTTTATATGTATGAAGTTTCATTATGCTCTAAAATCACTTGAAAATAGCATCTCTTTCACATGACAACCCGTATAATATTTTCCTCATAGACATTTCGCAGACGCTCTGATTTAACTCTGACTCTAGTGAAGGAAGAGAGACCCCCTCGAAATAAGAATCAAGTGTGGAGATCAAGAATCGAGATCACACACTGCCCCACCCCAGGCCAGAGCAAAACCAGACTTGAAAAAAATACGTACGTATTGAAAAATGGCCCAGCTTTGCAATGGGAATGTATGTATGTGTTTGTATCTCTGTGGTTTAATTCAATTCATATTCATACTCGTCCAACATTTTTTAAGAGTTTTTAACAAGACCAAATTTAAGTTGATTTGTGACCAAGGCCGTTTTCTATCTATCGTGTTCATGTTCATAGTTCATTGTTATTAATTGTCCGTCTCTAGCTCTTTGCCTGACTAGATTTGGAGGAACGCTCAAACAAACGTTTTGCTCAAAGCTTGTGATGATAGATATGAAAATGATGAAGTAGGACGTACTTAGAAGGCTTACCTGTTTCCTTTCCAGGATATTTTGCATTTTACAATAGCGACGGGAATTGAGGGAAGAGGGCTCCATGTTGTATTACCCTTTCCATTGATAAGCACTGGAGCAGCAGGAGCTGTTTTGAAAAACATCAATCTCCTGCGGCACTAGTACTTAGGAACGAAATAGGGATTTGAGATGAGATGAAAGAAGATGGAAGGCATTCATCATCGCACCGATATAGGCAATAAAACCGCATTACTCGCCTCTCCTTCATCTTCCAATGATCCGCTTTATCCTTTGTCTCCTACTGCCCTCTGATCTGATGTGATGGAATGCGATGACATGCAACAAGATGAATGCTGGTACGTACATATGTAATAATAATTCACTTTCTTCACGTGAGAGGAAAGGTGTGTTCCACCACTTATGCAACCTGCAAAAAATGTGATTGGCTTAGGTTTTCACTTTAAAATATGTATTCCTGCTGCGATAACCTCCATCCAAAGTCGGCTTTAGATTCTTAAGGAAAAAACAGATCAACTCACTATAATAAATGTGCGCAGATACATATTATGCAGATGGTATTTAAACAACTTGAGAATGAGAACAGAAATAACGATTTTTCCACACTTAGACTCGATGTTTAATGGCTCGATTGGAAAGAAGAAATGAAGAACGTTCTTTTTTCCCAGCTTGTTTGTTCTCTTGGTCTTGACCACTTTGTTAGGACGATCGTCACCGACGAACTGAGAGAAAATCAGGAGTGACTCCAGAAGGGAAATATATTTTATTCGCTCGCTCGCGTCTACTTCTAGTTCTTCTTCGTCATATTATGCCTAGTAACAGTAACATAATCGCAATCAGTGTTTTTAAAGAGACAGTGACCAGGACAGGAGGACAGGGACTGCAGCAGAGATCATCTTATGTAGTTCATATCACAATAATAATATATGGTATAGCTATGATTGTGGTGGCTGATGCTGGTATGCAAATCAAAAGCCGAGGAAAAAAAATCATAGAGCTAGAGGAGCAATAATAATAAAAGTGTCGACGAGGCAGGATGTGATCCTTAATTCGCTATAATAATGAATGATAATAATGATAGAGATGCCATTTGCTCCATTTCAATAGGGTGAAAATTTAACGGTGTTCATGTGAGAGCTGAGCAGAGCTGGCTGAGCTCCACTTGTGGCTTTTCGAGCGAGGAGGGTGATCGTGATGGTGACGTTGACGTCGTCATTCAAGATTTAAATGATTAATAAATGACTTGTTGTTGGCTCCTTCATTCCTTCCAATGATCACGGTCCTCGCGGTGGCTTCCATAAAATCCTTGCTCGCATGCATGCATGGTGGCTATATGGCATGGTTCTATTTAGCTGGTCATTTTTTTCCTTCTTCAGTTGCCTTGTTCCATGCATTTCCAACTCGAAGATTTCTATTCTTTTTTATTATTTCATCGTTTATTATTGTATATCTGTCTGTGAAATGTGAATGTGGTGATCTGTAACAGTATCCAATTTTTTTTTCGTTTTGTTCCATCGCCACACGATTCTTTTCCTCTCTCCCCCTATTCTGTTTTACTTCCAATTTAAAAACCTTTCGTCGTCTTCTTCTCAGCTTTTTGTTTGCTCAGGCGATTTATATAGTTAGTAGGCATAAAAAAATCTTTGATTTGGATAAATAATGCACACGCGCAAATAAATGGACATAAATTGGAGTGCTCTTCTCATTCTCAACCTCTGCTGCTTTCCCTAGAAGTGGTTTCGTTGTATTTTTTTTGCTGGGAATGAGAAGTTTTTTTTCATGGGCAGTTTGGGAAATGCATGTAGGCAAGTGATGAACATTTTTAATAGGATTAGATCTAAAGATATCGCTTCTAGGAAATTTTTCTGAAGAAAATAAAACAATTTTACAGTCATGCAAATAATTTGAGTCGCGAAATAAGGAATAATGATAAGGGGAAATTTTTGACGGTCAGATTTACCTATATTGTTCCTCACTGCCCCTGGGGTTTCGTGTAAATTTTCTTATTCGATACAACTATCATTAATTTGATTGATGATTTCCTCTTCTGAAATTCAATTTCAACATAACACAAAATAGCATAGGTGAAAGGAGTACATATATCTTTTACCGATTTTTACCTAGAAGATATTCAGAAATTCTATGGCCTTCGTAAAAGAGATAATCGCATAGAGTTTCAGTCGCTCACACATGGCTGAAAATTACCAAAAAAATATAGAAGAAAACGGTCTGCAATCATTGGTCAGTCACGTCAATAATGTTGACTGCGACTGCAATTACAAAATGTGCGTTGTGAATTGCACTAGAAAGGATTTTGATTATTCATATTATATTTCATTTCATATTTCATGATGATATGATGCCTATGCTCAGTTAGTAACTCATTCTTCCTTCCTAAAATCCCTTGCGTCCTCTTCCCCAACCCCATGTTGGTAGGTAGGTATGTATGTACTTTATGCACTCTACTGTGGTTTCTAGACTAGGTATATGCATGCATGATGCATGCAATATTCAATATTGGATGCAAGTTTTCAGAGGAAGTTCCATCTTTCAGTGCTCGAGTTCATTAGGGAAGGAAAAAACTTTTTTCAATTGATTTCTATGAAGTGATTATGGAGATGATAGAAGAGAAGATAGAGGGTTTGTTACTGTCATTGTTGCAAGTTGCAATGCAAGCTTCATTCCAGCTACATAGCATAAAATCTCCTGAAAATGATGATCGCTTTACTGCTCCCTATTTTCCACATTCACACTTCACACTTCACTTGAAGCCGTCTTTCCATTGTTCGAAATAATATGAAAGCCCTTCTTAAGCTTAATTAAGAACACGCTCATGGACATGGACCATGAGCAGATTGACTCTGGTTCTGATTCTGAATGTACAAAAGCCTTCCTATCAATTGGCTAGCCTTTTTTGATGATTGAAATAAAAATGAAGTGCAGCGGGAGTAGGACATAATTCTGTGCATGGGATGGCTCATCATGTCTTAAACTCTTTACTTCCGTCTTTTTCAATTGAGATTTGTTATTTGCATGCATGTTTGTATTTTATTTGAATAGATTTATAGTCAGTCAGTCGGTACTTCACATCTACTTCGCAAAAGGGGAAATCAATTGCAATTAAAGTGAATTAATTAATGAAACGTGGATTGAATTGGAGGGATGTCATCAATGGTTCGGTGGCAGTGCGGCATATCGTCCTTTATGGTTGATTTTATATGACACTGCATTGGTTGGTTAGTTGGAACTTTTCCATGGCCTCGTGACGACATTTGATGAACAGGTTTCTTCTTCTTGTACTGCAGTGTCTCCTCAAGATAAAACATCGGACAAATGAAGGTACACCCAATTTGCAAAATAAAATATATTGATTGAATTATTGCAATATTTTTTGCATTATACCTTGCCAAAAGTAAGTTATTCCAGCTGCAAGATCGCTGGTGGAATAAGAGTCCTTCAGTCCTGACCAGCTCAGTCCTTGTGAAACGAATGTCCGATGAACAAAAGTTCGACATTGTTAAGGAGTAGGGCGCGGGTGGATTATTGCATATCAACTTTCACCTGCGGCGCTACTACTTAGCCACACGAACTTTTTCTTGGGAACATTCATCCACTCCAAGGTTCCTCCAGTCCTCCAGACCTTGTGTCCCTTCGCTACTGACAAGGTATTCCAAGAAAACTTGACTGCCTTCACCTCCAGTGTATGTATTTCTTTTCCACGTAGACTGTAGACGTAGCGTGGCTGCGGGTCCACGGACCATATTATACAACAAGCCGCTCCGTTCGTTCCCAAGTGCAATGGCCGAGCCCGAGCAGTAGAACAAAGCATGAAACGCCAAGAAAATTTTTTTCTTCTCCGTAACCTCTGTAATTAAAAAATAATTAACTCAATTTTATTTTATTTTCCTATATACCTAAATGGAATTCTTCAAGTACTGTAGCTTAAGTGAGTGTAACGCAGCACTAGGAAACGATGATGATGGCTGGCCGGAGAACACTATGAAGTACGTGTGAACTCTTCGCCGAAAATTTTATTTAAAAAAGGCTTTCTAATTTTTCAAGGAAAAAAAGGAAATGATTTTCATAGCTCTGTCTATCTTCACAGTTATGCAGTGCAACTACAGGCTGTACTTCAATTATCTTACTACTAAAAGTAATAAGCACGCCAGAAAAAATGAAATATGGCTACACATAGTTGAATACAGTCAAACAAAAAAAACTTTTCCCCATTATTTTGTTTTCCTCCATTCACAGAACAGAAAAAAATAATAATGTAGACAGGAGAGAATTTCGATTCATTTCATTTACCACCCGTGCAAATAAATATTTTACCTGCCTTCACGTCATGCCTACCTACTATATGTATCTACCTAACTGACTAAAAATATATTAAATGAAAGCAGGAGACTGAATCATTTTATGTTATGTTGGCTTGCTGTATCTGGGATGGATTGTGTGGGTCCTTGCTGAGCATTCGCATTCTTGGATATTTAGAATATCATAAAAAATAAATATCTATTATAATATTACTTTTTTATTGTTGGGAAGTCATTGAAAATTAGGCGATGGTGATGAGATGACGATATGATGCCGATGTTAGAAAATAGGAATAGGATACCACAACATCTGCATCTGCCATAATGCCATGCCAGTTCAATAATGCCCCATAAATACCCAAGAAGACAGAGACAGATCCTCACTCGTTCGGGGTTTTCGAGTTGGAGTTGGAGGCTGGAGGTGATGGTATGGCGACTGGTGACCACTTTGACAGATGTATTCCTATTCCTACCCACTATACTCGCAAATAGATAATAATATTACGACGTGTCATCTTTCACAACTCCGGCATGGAAATGGATATATATGTATGTATGTGGTAGATGGCCCCCATGAAAAAAATATTTTTGAAAGAGACAGACAGGCAGACAAGAAGAGGTGCAAAAAATGAAAATATCCTTTTCCTCTCTACCCTACCTCTCTATATGTAATAAAAATAGAAAACTAACCGCAACCGAATGAATGCAATTTGTTTTATCAGGTGCAGTGCAGGATCATGGTGCAGGTGACAACAATTTATTTTTTTCCAATGATTTACCCTATTAGCTCGAGTCGAGTTCGAGCAAATATTGAATTTTTTCATGTATATTTATTCTACATGTGCTAAAAAATTCTATTTATTTTGCTTGAAAGGCTTGGAATTGAAATAAAAATAAAAATTCCATTCCATTAAATCAATCAGAGAAGTTTCAGACAAAGGGATTTCAACTCATGAAGTTTGACAGGAATGAATTGCACCTGAATTATATATTTCCAGAGATATAATACCATGCATTTACCTACTACCAACAAATACGAATTAAATTTGAAAGCGGAATAATTTTGAAGGAAAAAAAACTGAAATTTGTAAGTTAGATAGAAGATATAATAAAAATGATAGGATGAATGAACGGAACAGGGAATGGTTTTTTAAAAGAAGACGATTCAAAGTATTAGCATCGATCACATCAGAGAATCAAATCTGCGATCTACCTAAATGAGAGCTGAATATTCAGCAGATGACGTTTCCATAAAATAAATTCCCTGTGCAGCATCGTCGTCGCCGTGTGTGTCTGCCTAAGTCAGTCAGTCGCGTTTGGTTGTAGCAAAATATAATGGGGGAGGCAGAGCTTGCATTAAGTTTTCTGATGGGATGCTAAAATAATGATATGAGGATGATGTACACAAGTGAAACACGAGACTGACTGCTGAACAATAGAACAATTGACACTGCTCTATAATTGAATGATCTCCTGGAAGATCTTTCATTTCTTGAATTGACTTATATAAATTAATTTTCGAGCTGGCAACTTACAAATAACAGAAAAAAATGCTCTCGAACGAAATTTCACGAAAAATATGCCGTATTCAACAGGTTTTTTTTACCTTCGTTTCCAGCAATGTTCCATACACACTAAATTATATTGAATAAATTTGAAAAGATGCACAAAAAACTTCCTCCTCCTCCTTCAAAAAGGCCACAGATAGCCAGCACTTTCCTCTTCCTGACCCTGCCTTGCACAGTGCTCACAATGGAGTCCATCCTTGGTTTAAATATTTTCCAGGTTTTATTCTCAAAAAGAAATTGTAAAATGCTAATGACCTCTTAATTACCATAATATGTACTCGAATACATGCTCGTCATTATTATTGTTTCACCTGAGGATGGAGGATAGAATGGAAATGACTTTTTCCGTTATAGATTTCTTCTCCGTCTCATTATCAGGGAATGACATCATTAACTTCATGCATTTTGTTACATTACACATGCAGCTGCACATATTGCATTGCCATTGCAACAACTGCTCAACTGTTCTGCTGGTCCTTTAAAAACGTTTTCGGGGAAGCATAATGCGTGTAATGCAAATAGTGTTCTCAAAAAATATTGTTTTATTTTTTTTTCAAGATTTCACCTTACCTATTTTACCTGGTCTGGGCATCATGACTTGGCGTGGGATGGCATGGTCCACTGTTTTCATTCCATCAGTTCAGTTAGTAGGGCTCGGCTTTGGGATGGGACATGGGATCATTGAGATCAGATTAAGGCCATAATGATGGATGGTGATGATGATGATGATGATGTCGATGTGTGTCTGTAAAGCAGCTTATGAATGCGTATGACAAAAAATATATGAGTCATCATACTCATCATTATCCTTTTTTCACTCATACTCATTCATTCATTCCCTTTCACTCCATCCAGATATCCAGAGCTAGTACTAGTACCATAATAAGGGCTTTGGCTTGGCTTTTATGACATTTCAAATTATGGTACGGCAATTGCATAGATTTCTCCTGTTTTAAAATGCAACAACTATTTTTTCCTTTCCTATTTAGACTAATCGTTGTCGTTACTCTTTACGAGTGAAAAGAGAGTACAACAAACGTTTATATATTTATCTATGTATGTATTTTCGTGAGGTTCGGTTCAAATAGATAATTATCTCCTTGGTCTTTAAGGAAGTACTCAATTAGCTGATGGTGATTATGATGATCATGATCATCGATAAAATGAGGGTCGCTGCTACTGCAACTGATGCTTGCTGCTGTCGTCTCCAGATAATAAATATACATTAATCATTCTAATGAACGGTGGTAATAATGGTGAAAGATAAATTTTAAATGATCTCTAACTTTAATGGCTTGCAAGTAAATGTAGTAGAAAAAATACTGTCAAAGACTGGGCCTCAAAATGCATTTATTTGTCATAGCCTTTGCGATTTGTTCTATGCTGAAGACATGAGAAAACTAAACGCATCACTGAAACAGAATTAAGGGAAGCATGAGATTTAGAATGCAATATGTAATATGCAATGTATTTACATATCCAACAAAATTTAGCCGAACTCATACCAAAAGCTTAAACTTAAACTCATGCAATGTGTCAATTCATTCAGATTCTTTGAGAGGCACTGGGGCAATGAAAGAATTTCTTAGATAATCCCATCTCGTCCATACAAATGAATACATTTCAAACAATCGAAGATGATCAAAGTAAAAAATCCGATGTAGGTATACATATTTTTCATACCTGAATTAAGAAAAGAAGCATCCACATCCACCATATTAAATTTTTTACAACTGGACTGACTAGGTAGCTGTGGGCAGGCACATCCTCACGAATAAATGACCACAACCACTGCCTGACTGATAGGAGAAGGATGTGATTGTGATGATGGAGAGACGTATGATGCAATGTGATGTGGTGATAACAATGGAATGGTCAAATCAAACATGGCCGCTGTGAATTGTAGATATAGGTATCCATTCACTTCGTCCAGTCCAGTCCAGTTAGTTATGTTTATGATGAATTTCTACAGATATTTTGGTTTGCGAGCGAACTCACGAGCACATTTCTATTTAGACAATGCCCATTAGAACGGTCACAAACCAGAGGGAATATCCGTAATCAACTAACTCTTTTCCAGGAGAGGATTGACGACGGCAAGGATTGATGATCGTAGACCGCAGGGATGATGTGTGGATGGAGCTCATGTAAGAAATGAAGCTCTCGGCCTCCAAATCAAAATCGACAAGAAAAATTATTTTCCCCTAGAATTTTTTTTTATTTGACACCTTCAATTTAAAATAAGGAAGAAATGAAAACGAAAAATGGAAAAGAATTAATGCTGTTTAATTATTTTTTTTGGATGTGTTGTACAGCCTACTTCTTCATGCTCCTCTCAAAACGAACTCAATTCTTTCCGGCAGGAGGAGAGCGTCGAAACAGAGAATGGCTTGCTGGCGACAGACAAAAATCCGCGAGTACTGTACCGAACCATTACATTCAGCTTCACTCAATCAGGGGAAATGTAAGCGCATATCCTCAAATACATTTTCTTCTTCGTACGTATTATTTTTTTATATTTGCAATTAGGAAAGAATGAGAAGGAATAAAGTATGTTACCTGAACATTTATTAAAATAAAAATAAAATATCGATAGGAATAGAGAAAACTATTTTTTGGCTACCGTCATCTCACACTACGTAACTATATTAATGCAACAAATGGTATGTAGTCTTCAGGTGAGCTGTATATATTACATAATAGATTGTTTTGTAGGAGGTTCTGAGGTTCATGATTACGACTACGAATTACAATTCATGTGCAATTATACAATGTGTTAAGTGATAGCATGATACGGTTGAAAAAAGGGCGTGACGTTTCTGGATATTATATGACTTTATGAGGACCATGTGACGCGACGTGCTCATTTTTCATATCGTGGAACAGGAATATGAAATACCTAGTGAGAAAAAAATATATTGAAAGTAATTTTTAGACAAGCATTGCATTTCATTTTCCATGAAAAAATTCCAATCGTTTGAGTGACTTCAGTTGAAAATTGGGGACCATTCATATAAAAGAATAAATGAAGCTGGGCTGCGGGGAGGGATTCAGCTAAAAGCGTGACACTCCGCACATTTTGGTAAATGGGGATGGGGGTGGGGTCTCGGGAAACAAGGATTTTTAGCGTTACGTACTTTATGAATGACATGAAGCTACAGGAGTAATTTTTATGAACGTTTGTGTCGATAATGCCATGCCCTGTCCCGTGCTTGTGCTATGCATATATTGCCTCAACCATTCAATTTCAATTGTATTGACTTTTTCCAAGTAAGAGATGAGAGGTTATTGTTCCGCTGCTCTCTTTGAAATTCTGAGCCAGCGATATATATGTAACATCATGATATGATATGATTAAATGATATAACTTTAAAAAAATGAGTGAAAGAGTGGTTAAAGTCTTTTTGCTCAAACCACAAACTCAAACTAGTACCTAGTATATATTACATAGAATCATAGAATACCAGCAGCTTCTTCCATATTATTTCTCTGATCCAAACACTTTATTATGACAGGAGGTGAAAAAAGAGAAGCCCATATGCCACAGGTGTTTCGCTGATTGAATATTCATCATATCATCATCATCAACATGATATGATCCAGTCTAACAATATTTTAGGCACGAATCGAAAAAATAGGAAACACAGAAATGAAATGGCTAATTGTCTTTTGTCAATATATGTATCTGGCAAGGTATATATGAGTACAAAGGTAAGGTTGATAATATGTATAGGTATTAATATTAAAGGAGTATCGCGTTTGATAAATTAAAAAATGACATGGTTATAAGTAGTTAATTCGAAGACTACAATTGCTTAACCGAAAACCGGGACATGAAAAGTTTTAATTATGCAATTTTAGAGTCGTTTAAAATGTTCCGTTTGAATTTTAATCAATTTTACAATTTTCAAGTCTAAAGCTTTGAAGTTAAAAAAATGGATGAATTGAATTTGATGAGTCCACACTCCACGTGTGTGTCTGGAAAGAATACATATACATATATCCCCTCTGCTCCATATGCAACCCACATTGTTGAAATGAGGACACAGAATAACAAACTTAATTTTGACTTGACGGTTCAATGCAATCGTCATCGTTGCAATTGTGTCCTCAATTTTGAAATTTATTTTTTAAATACACAATAAATACTCACTCACGGTTAATACTTTTCCACGACATGACATATTGTAAGACAAAAATATATGAGATTCACAATCACATCATCATCATCAGCTAATCGTAATAGTAACCTCATTTTCATTTCGCCAAAACTTGAACGAGCGAGCGAACACGCACATCTCGCATTTGAACTGAATCGCTAGAATCAAATTGAAAATGTTTGATTTGTTATTTGTTCAGAAGATTTGGAATCAGACAAGTTAACCATTGATTTATTTCTAATCATCATCTTTGTCATAATCATTTTTATAATCATCACA